>PISX010002989.1:0-146226 GCA_004024625.1 Mellivora capensis | reverse complement strand
CATTTGGTACGTGATGGCCTGTCATGTGGCGTGTTTTACATTTAGATGCGTATCGTGGACGTATTCGGAGGAGACCCTGACATCCGTAGGTACTCCAGAGACTCGTCATTTTGGGGCCTCTGCACAACCTAAGGCATTGGACCAAGTGCTCGGAGGGATACAAAGATAAGTACAATATAGATTTTGCCTTTTACAAGCTCAGAAGGGCTACAAGGTACACTCCATCGTGAGGCCTAGACTTCCAAGGGCCACGTTCTTGCGCCGTGGAAACCGGAAGCGGAGAAGACCCTCATACTGCGTGAGGGGTCTGCATGTGCTGGGTCACATCTGAACTCCGTGTGAAGAACGATCTGGGCGTGTGTCCCGCTGCCTCCCTGAGGACAGGCGCAACTTAGAACGTGCCGGAAGAAGAGAGACACATCCGTTTGCGTGGGGCAAGCAGCGTGTGCTGTGAAGGGAGGGGAAGTGACGCCCGCAGGGTGGACAGCACACAGGGCGCGGGGAGTCTGAGTCCCCTCAGAAAGGAGTTACAGTTAATGAAGTGTCTCGGAATGATTCATGAAAAGCTTTCAATTACCAGGGTTGTGTGGTCCCAGTTGTGTTTCTGGAAGGTGAGTGTAGCGGTGGAGGATGAGAGGGAGCTCCGAGCAGACGCTGCAGGTGTGGAGTTGGGGGAGGGAGGCTTCCGGAGGTTGAAACGGAGACAGGCTGCAGGTCTGAAAGGGATGCGTTTGAGAAATGTGCAGGTGATGGAGGCCGGACGCCTTCTGACTATGAGCGAAAAGCTAAAGAAGTCATGCTCGGGTAGATGCTTCTGTCCAAACAGCAGAGCCCGAGTTTCGGTAGAAGACACTGGTATTAGCTTTAATCACGGCCTATCACATTACCACAAATCTGGGGGGCTGCGAGCAACGCCTGCCTACTAGCTCACAGTGCCGGAGGTCAGAAACGCAGCAACATCCGGCTGCGTTCTCTCGGGAAGGTCTTAGAACGCTGAAGCCTCGGCCCTGACCTTCAGGCTCTGGAGCACACAAGTCTCCAGAGTACCGCCCGAGACCGGCCTGGAGGTCCCAGCTCCTGGTAGGACAGGGGGCCTCGCTTCGTGGCTGGATGTTGGGCAAGGGCCACTCTGAGCTGTCCCCACGTGTGGCCCGCTCTGTCTTCAAGGCCAGCCACAATGCACTGACGCCTTCTCCTGCTGGGATGTCGGTGGCTTCCCCTGCTGCTGAGCAAATGCCCTGCTCGTGAAGGACTCCAGGGACAAGACTGGATATCCACTTTTTAGTGGTCCCTTTTACTTAACGCAAAACTCCGTGGTCAGGGGTCTTACTTGTGTCTTTCTGGGTGGGTTGGGAACGCGTACATTTGTGGTTCCAGACACCCGAGCAGGGACTGTCACGGTCCGGCCAGTCTCAGCGCCGCCCGCCACAGCCTCTCAAGGAATGACTCTCCTGCGGGAGCAGTGTGCACCCGGGCCACGTTCTCCTTCACGCCAGCTGTGCCATTTGTTGCCTTTTACATGTTGACTCCGGAAACAAAGGCAAAGGAAATGCACAGGTGAGGAGATAAAGGGCTGTGATAAGGCAAAAGGGGTATCCTAAGATAGTGCTTTCTTTGAAAAGTGTGGGATAAGCACATATGCTGTGAGTTGGCAGAGCGTCGGGCTTGTCAGGGGCAGGGAGGATGCTCAGAGCTGAAGGCGTCTGTCGCCCCTCGGCACGCGCCCGCGAAAACGTCAGGCCACGTCAGCCACGAGGCTACCAATGGGTTGCAGTAATGTGATAAAAATAGTGAATTATAAATGTACAAGACGTCAAAACTGGCCAGATCGACAACCTGAGAATTACAACCGCTTATTTTATGGCTGCAGTATTAAAAAAAAAAAAAAGGCAGTCATTTGAAATTTATAGCAGTTGCAGATGTGAAATTCTGACTCCCTGGGCGTATGCGGCAGTTACGGTCGTCTGTCTCCGAGAGATGGATGGAAACCCATAGCCTTCGCCTCCATCTGTGTCTGTCTGTGCGGACCGGGCGACAGTCCGCATCGTGTCTTTCCATCTCTTGCTGCTCACATTGAGGAATTACCCAAGTGAATTCCCTGATGGGGAATCAGCTTGGCTCTATATTTAGGAAAGCAAAAGGAGTAGAGTCAGAAGCGGGACTCATATTGAACGGAAATAGAATTTCTAATGGGACTTGTTCTTTCCATTTTTTTTTTTTTTACTTTAACGCTATAATATCACGTTGTAATGGTGACTTGTGACATTGGAGCCAGGGCTAGAAAGACCGTTGTCTGACGAGACAGCCAGTGAGGCTCCCCAGTGACATGAAGACACATCAGAAAGCACATGTTCTTGGTTCATAATTTGCTCTTTTTCTCTTCCCCACCTTTCTCTCCACATGTTCTGCTGTGTGTCCTTAAAAAAAAAAAAACTCTTGGGGCGCCTGGGTGGCTCAGTGGGTTAAAGCCTCTGCTTTCGGCTCAGGTCATGATCCCAGCGTCCTGGGATCGAGTCCCACGTCGGGCTCTCTGCTCAGCGGGGAGCCTGCTTCTCCCTCTCTCTACCTGCCTCTCTGCCTACTTGTGATCTCTCTCTGTCAAATAAACAAATAAAATCTTTAATAAATAAATAAATAATAAAAAACTCTTTATCATTTAATTGTTTAGATTCTCTAGGTGTTTGAAAATGCTCATAGAGTCTTCAGCCTTGGTCACACATTTCTATAAAATCTCTGAGAGGTCTTCTTCAGATCAGCTTGGTTATATTTATTTTCAACGTATTCCTCCTGCGGCCCCGTCTTTCACAGCAGGTCTGGCTTTTATGAGCACTGCTTATCATAATTGCAGAAGTGCTGCCTCTCTACGACTCGCATGTCTCAGATCCGCTCAAGGTATTAAAAATTCCAGTTATGATATTAATAATAGACCTCTTTGTAACTACAGAACTATTGTTTATGTTTTTAAATTTAGCTCACTGTAAACATGTATAAAGACTGAGACACTGGGGCACCTGGGTGGCTCAGTGGGTTAAGCGTCTTCCTTCGGCTCAGGTCATGATCCCGGGGTCCTGGATTGAGCCCCATGTCAGGCTCTCTGCTCAGCGGGGAGCCTGCTTCCCTTCCTCGCTCCCTGCCTGTCTCTCTGCCAACTTGTGATCTCTCTCTGTCAAATAAATAAATAAAATCTTTTAAAAAAAAAGACCGAGACACTAAAAAAGTCATGTGAACATCAAAGACACTTTTGAGAAGTGTGAATTTTCTTACATGAGAGACAAATGTTACTGATGTATCCAATGGAGTTAAGTTGGTTTTTTTTTTTAAACTAAGATGTAGTTTCAGAGTCTACTCTCTTTAATATGGGAATGTGGTACAATTAATAGAATTATGTCACATTTTAAATTCAAATCACATTGTGCTTGTCTCAAATCTTTTTTTAGGCATTAGGTATGTAATTGAATTTGAAGAGGTAAATTATTTAAATATAGATATTTTGTAATGTCTAAGTAATTCAAAGATGATGGCATAAAAGTGGCATTTGGTAGATATTGTAAACACAGTACCATATGACATTTCTTAGTTGTTGTGAGTTTGGATTTGGAATAAGATCACAGTATTAAAGCTGAAGCGTTTCCCATTGTGTGTTCCACATTTTGTTCTTGGCCCAAGGGAAAATCGCTTTGGAATGTAGTCCGTGTTTTACTTGTGGGAATGGGAAAGATGTATGTAGGGTTATTTGCCTACATTTTCCCAAAGGAAACTTTAAAACCTTAAATGTAGCCTCTAGCTAGTGGTCGTCTTAGTTTTCTAGAACTAAAACATGGATAAATTGTGGACCCAAGAAGTCTATCTCCATGCCCAGAGAGAAGCTGGCTCAGAGCTTTGGAATGTCCTGGAATCCATGCTTGGATGCCTCTGGTTGGTAGAAAAAAAAACAGAGGAGTGAGAACGAAGAGGGCAGTGTGGAATGACGAATCAATGGTCAAATATTGTTTCAGAAATGATTTACCCCAAAGAAAATTAAATCTCTTCCTTCTCCACATGTCTTAGACCAGCAAAGTCCCGTGCACCAGTTCCCAATTCCAGAGACCATTTCCTTTTCCTTAAAGTGAAGTGAAATGTGTCTTGGTAGAGATGAGGCTCAATTATGCTTTTCCTGGGTGAGAGTGGCCCATTGTAGGTGAGCTCAGGACCCAGACGACAGGCAGTATTTGGAAATGAGAGCTGGGAGCGAGTGTGGCCATCCTGGTGATGATCAGCACCACAGGAGACTGGACAGAGCCCAGGATTGGTTTATGTCCTGAAAACATGGCAGCAGCTAAGACCTAACGGGGGGGACTGTGGCGCATTCACACACTTGCGACGAAACAGCTCCGCTGTGTACGTGGGAAAGCAGGGCCTTAGAAATTCTTGGGCACAGTCATACTTTCACACCAAGTCAATTATAATAAGTCATGAGACACCATCTTTGTGGTTTGAAAATCACTTTGACTCTCGGTGATTGTAGATTTACTGACCCGTTTGCGTTTTGGTCTCTCAGGTTGGTTTTAATATTTTCCTTGTTTGTGTGTTTGTTTGCTCTTAATATCCTCAGAGCGTCACCCTCAGGAGTGAACCGTAGGGTAGGATGTATATCTCAAGAAAGATGTTTCAGGTTCTTAGAATTACTGGCGTGCAGTGTGCGAGAGGGAACAATATCCTCCTTGTTTTTTATTCTTTTTAAAGATTTTATTTATTTGACAGAGAGAGGCACAGCGAAAGAGGGAACACAGCAGAGGGAGAAGCAGGCTTCCTGCACCGATGCGGGGCTCGAACCCGGGACCCCAGGATCATGACCTGTGCTGAAGGCAGATGCTTAACGACTGAGCCACCCAGGCGCCCCGAGAACAATATCTTTAAACGAGAAGTGTTTAAAATATAATCTTCGAAAGACACTTTATCACCTGGATGTTTGGTAGTATCCAAGTCAACTACGGCACCATTGTTTATGGCTTTAAAACTAAGCTGAGGGGGTGCCTGGGCGGCTCCGTCAGTCAAGCATCCGACTCTAGATTGCCGTTCAGGTCTTGATCTCAGGGTCGTGAGTTCAAGGCTCACACTGGGCTGTGTGCTGGGCGTGAAGCCTGCTTCTAAAAAAGATGATAGATAGATCGATAGATAGATACATGGATAGATAACGATAGATAAAATTAAGCTGAGGATAAATCCCATCGGCTCCCCTCTCAGTTCCTGGATGTGGGTCTGGGCCTGTACGTTCCATGAAGAACTTGGACAAGAGCAGGGCATGTTTTCTGCTCGTTTTTCCATTTTATTTCTTCTCGTACATGGCCCCACGACCAGGAGTCCTCTCTGCGTATTAGGATTCCGTCAGTAATACGTCAGTGTCCCTCTCTGTTGTTTCAGAACCGCTGCTGTGTTTCTGCACAGAAGGAATTGTTTCGTCATGGGTCTTTGTCATCTTCGCAGGCGCGGGGACTGACGAGGTGCCTCGTGGGTCAGATTTGTGCATGCTCCGAACACACCACTGCCGCTTTCCCGAGGCTTTATGCTTGTCCTGACGCATCTCTCACACCTTGTATGGTGCCCGTCGTCCCAGGGGTCTGTTGCTGTGTGGCAAATTACCACAAAACATCATGGTGTTTAGAACATCTTGAGATGGAACCTCAGGTCCTCAAGCCTCAGACTTTGGCCCCCACAGGCAACAGCAAATCTGCTTAAGATTCTCTCTCCCTCTACTTTCCCCACCCCCATCAAATAAATAAATCTTTAAAAAAAATTTTAAAACCCCCACTCATGTATGACGGACTGGTTCTTGGCTCTGGGGTTTCTCTGTCTGCGAGGGCTGTAGTCTCGGGATTTGAGTGCCAAGATTTGATTCTAAGCACAGGTGATTGTCGGCAGGCTTCACGTCCTCACCACATGTTGGGCTGTGAGCGTCGGTTCTTCGCTAGACGGTGGCTGAATGCCACCCCCGTTCCTTGCCCTGTCGGCCTCTCGAACATGGCGCCTTGCTTTACTGAAGTCTGCAGTCCTAGAACATAGTACAGAGTGTGTGCTCGGAAGGTGGAGGCCACCGTGTTGGGTAGCCTTGTTGGAGAAGTGGCCTTCGCCCTGTTCCGGTCACCGGTGCAGCCCACGCAGAAGTAGGGGATGATACGGAGGTCTGAACGCCGGAGGTGAGAGTCACAAGCGGGCTATATTTCCAGTTGTCTTACCACACTTGTGTTACCGCCGCTCCCCTTGCGCGATACAGTTTGACCGTGCACATCTCCCTCATGCAAGCTCCTTCCTAAAGTAGGCTGGTCATAACTAATACGTGTCCTCCCCCCAAAAAGGAAGCACTCAGTTCTCCAGGTGCCTGGAATTAGACCGTCTCTCCCCCTTTAGGATCACCTGGCCCCGTGCTCCTCACAGTGTAGGCTGTGCATCCCCCGGAGCTCATCAAGATGCAGATTCTCGGGCTGCACCCCAACATGAAATCCGCATTTCAGCCAGTTGCCCGGGGGACGTGTGAGCACAAGGAACTTTGAGACCACGTCCCATGGTGCTCACCCTGGCTGCACACTGGACTTACCCTACACGTTCTAAGAGCACAGGTGCCCAGGTCACCTCTTCCAGGGATATGCATCTTAGTAGCCTGGGGCACGGCCTGGGCAGGTTCCTCACATGCTTCTAGGGTATAGTTACGTAGCTGGGACAGATTAAATAATTAATGGATTCCAGCGTGCCCTGTAACAATCACTGACGGAAAGGAAAATGCCACACAATTTTGCATATACAATTTTTCCTTTGTTTTTATGTAAAATGAAGTTATTTTTAAAAGTTTTTTTTTATTCAACTAAACGTTGAAGATGTCTTATGACAATCTGCTGTAATTTTAGAGCTTAATCTTGATCACAAATGACTGAAGACAAACATTTCCTGAAATTCCGGATAATTTGCCTACTAATTAAAGATTTTAAAAACTGAAAGTGACGCTCTTGACCACTTTGAGAAGGCGTGCTTTCAGTTTTTATCCTTGATATTACAGTAAGTGCAGAGAACCAGCAAGGTGCATCCGGGTTCCATTCCGTCAGCTGTAAGTCGGTTTGTAGTTGTCCAAGGGGCATTTAAATTCAAGTCTGAAAGTTCACCAGTGTGAAGGAGAGAACTTGCCATCAGTCGATACGTGACTTGTGATGTGATAGATGCTCCTCCTCAGTGAGAAACGAGTCCTGAACACCTGCTGTGCCCACCCACTCTGCTGGAGGGTTCAAAATAAAAACATGTGCGAGAAATACGGCCCCGCGTACGGAACCTGAAATTACTTTGGAGAAACAGATATGACCTTTATCACTGACTCTATGTGTAGTTGAGCGCTGTGAGAAAACGTTACACAGCATCATGTATAATGACGGGTTATCGTGGGATATCCTAAGGATCCCCATCATGCATGGGGAGAACTGTCCGAAGCCTTAACGTCTAACCGGGGCCGTGGAGAATAAGTGGTGTGTCCCTGGTGACATGCCTGTGGCAGGGGGGAGTAAGAAGGAAGAGTTAATGCATGGTTGGCTTTTTGGAGTAGAAAGGGGCTGGGCTGGGAAGGATTCATGACCAGTGAGAGTGGAGGAAGAAGACGACAGGCAGACCAGAAATGGGCTTTTGGCCACTGGAGGAGTTTGGACTCTTTGTAAGAGTAATGATGAGTTAAAGAAAAGGCCCAGAAGCAAACACTAAGGCAGAAATGAGTAAGGCATGATCTCCATCTTGGAAAACCTCGGATACAGGAGCAGAAATATCATATAAAAATGATCCTCTAAAGGGACACGATGGATTCTCCAGGGGACCTGTAGGAAAGGATGTGCACGCCGGTATGAGCACCCCCGTCTTTCTTGCAGAATTAGTTACAATGGCCAAGATAGGGAAGCAACCCAAGTGTCCATCCGCTGGTGGCTGGACAAAGAAGAGGTGGTGTGTATGTGTAGAATGGGATATTACTCGGCCATCGAAAGGAATGAAATCTTGCCATTTGCAATGACATGGATGGACCTACAGGGTGTTATGCTGACTGAAATAAGACAGAGAAACACAAATGCTATAGGATTTCACTTCTGTGTGGAACCCAGAAAACAAACCAGATGAACAAGCAAACAAAAAGCAAAAACAGACCCATAAATGCAAAGAACAGACTGATGATTGCCAGATGGGAGGCTGTTGGGGGGTGAGCAGAATGGGTGAAGGGGTGACAGGTACAGACTTCAGGTGTGGAATGAACACGTCTCAGGGATACAAGATCAGCACAGGGAATGGGGTCTGTAGGGCAGTGATGGCATGGTGTGGTGGCAGATGAGAGATAGCTACACTTGTGAATACAGCATCACATATCACGTTGTCAGGCCACTCTGTCGTACGCCTGAAACTAATAGACCATTGTGTGCCAGCTGTACGTCCATTAAATTGGGGGGCCCATTGACAAAGAAAGTTGTTGGCAAATGCCTCAAGGGCGGTTGGATTGCAGTGAGCTGCCAGAAAAACTCACTACCCTTTTTTTTTTTTAATATATAATCAGTAAGGAAGTGAGACCTAGTGAAATGCCGGGAGAAATTTGAAGCCCTCGGAATCTCTTATCTCGAGAGAGACCTCTTTCTTTTTCATGGATCTGTGTGTCAGTTTACAGTGTAACGTTTATGAATCTCGGCCTGATTGTTACTACAGTAACTTCAAAGTTAGGGTTTCCCCTGTCTTGTATTTTAATATTGTTGGTTTTCTTCTACCCTTTAAAGTTTCTTTTTAAGTTTGGAAACAAAACCAATGGTGATATGCACAAGGGAGCCCTTCCTCCGGTTAAGAGTGATCAGCATGGCTGCATTTTCACAAAGAGACTCGGGAGGACGGATGGCCGTGTCCATAAGGACACATTTCTTCGCACGTGCTCCCCGTCACTTCCATATATCTTAGACTGCATAATTCAGTTAGAACACAGTCGTCATACCTGGCCTCAGCACAAGTGGTCACGGTTAAGTATTTGTGCTCTGGCTAGGGCATGGATCTGTGAGTCTCCTCGTGGAAAGAGGCTGTCTGTTATTTCTTGGTCCTTATGCCAAATTCCTGGGCACACAGCAGCCTCTCTGCAAACACTTGTCAATCACATTAGGCTCCAGCCATGGGAACGCAGAAATAAAACTCATCCAACTCACTGGAGACTCCTTGGAAACCCGAGAAAGAACATCAAAATCCTAGCACAACCAAAGACTAAAAGAGTGGCTCAGAACGATCCTGCTGGAATCGTACAGAACTTTCTCAGATATATTTTTCATTGACAAAGTGCCCTGGGAGAAATAATGTTTGCGCCTTTTAGTCTTCAGCTAAAGGAATATTTCTTGATTGCTTCCTTCCTAGCTCACGTTGGCCCAGTGTAACCAAGGAAATGACCAGGAATAAGACCAAACTTAGACTTGTACACTTTTTAAATTAATGAAACCGTTCATATCAGTCTTTATTATTAATCTACAGTTTCCCTATGATAAATATTACTTAGAATTGGAATTACTCATACGTGTTTATCTTAATATCTTCATATGGATTCTTTTTCTTTCAAGGCCATGCATGCAAATACTGTTGCTTGACTGATTAAAAGGAGATAGTCTGTCTTTTTAAATCTGTGGGAAAGAGAAGAAAAAAAGTGTTAAATTTAAAATCCTTAGTAATATTTGCTTGGTCTAAAGTCTAGAATATACAGCTTTTGTTTATGATAGGAGAAATAACCAAGAGTAGTTGTCTAACACTATCCTTGTGTATCTTGAGTATATGATGAAAATGATTTATTAGAAAAAAAAAAGAGGACAGGGGCACCTGGGTGGCTCAGTCGGTTAAGCATCAGCCTTCGGCTCAGGTCATCATCTTGGGGTCCTGGGATCAAATCCCACGTCGGGCTCTCTGCTCAGCGGGGCGTCTGCTTCCCCCTTTCCTTCTGTGTTCATGCTCTCTTGCTGTCATGCTCTCTCTCAAGTAAATAATTAAAATCTCATTTTAAAAATATATATAAGGAGGCTAGAGCATGAGTAGATGGATAGTTTAAAAATTATTAAAAATTAAAAAAATAAAAATATTTAAGGAAAGCCTTAAAAAACAGAACTACCACTAGCCCCACACATTACGGTCCTATAGAGGCTCTTTGAAAATGGAGATTCCCAGGACATAACCCTGGATGTTCTGATGTAGAAAGTCCAAGATGGAGCCTAAGAATCTGTATTTTTTATTTAATTCCGGTTAGCTGACATCCAGCGTAATATTAGTTTCAGGTGTACCAGGTGGCGATTCAACACTTCTCTTCCCCCAAGGGTTTCTTAGTTTGTCTCTCTCTCTCCCCCTCCCCTTTGCTCATTTATTTTGTTTCTTAAATTCCACATTAGTGGAATCCTATGCTATCCCTAACGATCTGTATTTTAAGAAAAAAACCCACTCCTGCTCTCACGAGACTTCAGTGCACTGACAAAATTAGGAGCCACCAGGAAAATTCCAAACCCCCCTCTTAGAGATGAGGAGCATGAAAGCATTCAGGGACCATGCCTCGTTCACTGTAATTTCTGCTGCTTGTCCCAAAAGACAAGGCGGGTCTCAGGAATCGCGTGTTTCTAGTAGTTGCAAAGCTGAATGAGTGCACAGCTGTTGAGTTCCGAGCCTGACGGTACGCGAGTGCTGTGAACGATGTTTTGGCTCAGACACCTCCCTGTCCCCTAGGCACATTCTGCTTCACAGTGCGTGAAACACGCGTGTCCACAAAAACGTATAATTAGATAAATATGAAATAAGGGCAAACTGCCATGGGACGTGAGGACGAGGAACGTTCTGACCGGGACGGGAGTCAGATGAGTCTTAAGAGAAGAGATGCATTCATCTGAGTCTTGAAGCAGAAGGAAGGTGTCCAGGATAGGAAGATGGGAAAGGCGACATCTGAATGTGGACAGAGCCAAGGATCGGGAAACTTCCCCCCATGCTCAGGAAAGTATGAATTCTGGCATGGGGCAGCAGGACCTGAGACAAGCAGAGAAAGACTGTTGGATGAGACGTACTTGAACAATTAGGTTACGGCGATGAAAAGCGAAAGTTGAAAGGCAAATGCCAACCTATAGGGTCAGGGTGGTAGCAAAACGGGGAGCTGGTGAAGTAGACAATGAGATTGGGAATTTGGGGGCTCCTGGTCCATGGGAGATTGCATGGCCCATGCAAAGGTAATCGAAAGTTAAAAAAAAAAAAAAAAGCTAAATCATACTTTATTTTTTTAAAGATTTTATTTATTTATTTGACAGACAGAAATCACAAGTAGGCAGAGAGGCAGGGGGAAGCAGGCTTCCTGCTGAGCAGAGAGCTCAATGCGGGACTCAATCCCAGGATCCCGAGCTCATGACCTGAGCGGAAGGCAGAGGCTTAACCCACTGAGCCACCCAGGCGCCCCTCAATCCTACTTTATAATGGCTTGGTGGCCACAAAGCAGACCTATGGGGCAGATGGAGGTCCCCCTCCCCGACCACAGATGGCACTTTCACCTTCTGAAAGCCAGGCTCAGGGCTAGAGCTCGTCCCCGTTCTGTATGCTCTTCCCAGGCGGTCCTCCATGCCCCAGGCTTCAACTGCTGTCTACATGTGGATGTCTGCCACGTGCTTTCTCCTGTCCTCCTGTGTCCCTCACATCTCTCCTTGGGTATCTCTCTGGCACCTGGCACTTGAACGTGAGTGAGTGAACCAGTACTTGACCTCAATGGAGTCCCTGACTATCTCCCCCACTTCCTGCTGGTCACCTTGCATCGATCTGCTAGTCCTGCCAGTTTTACCCTTTAAATAGCTCTCATGCCCACCTGGTACCCCATGTCTATGAGTGTGTCTCTTATTGCCATCAAGTGTTTCCTGGGAGGAGCTGACTCTGGACACCACTGATCCGTCCTTTCTCAGTCTCACAGAAACCATTATCTGTGGAGGCCCCACCTCTCTCCCCTGTCGGCCTGGAAAGTCCTTCATCTTGCACACTGCCCCCATATACTTCGAGAGGCTCTCACTCCCAGTGACCACTCCAGGCTCACTGGGTACGACGTTCTGGTCTTTCTCTCAGGATGACAACAACGTAGATTTAATTTTTTTCAGTTTCTTGGGCACACCTGGCTTCCTCTGTCTAAACCCCTTTGTGCAGAAGCACTGTTCCTACCCCTGAAATCCTCTTCTCCAAGACTGCTTGTCTATGCATTCATGAGATGTCCCTTCTCAGGTTCCATAAAGGACTTTCTGAGCTACCAGATGCAGCCACGAGGCTGCACGTTTCTGTCAACACTGTTTAGTTTCCTGTGTGCTCTTTAACAAAGTCCGTAAACTTTTAAAAATTTGATTATTATTTTCCTTAACATTTGTTCTCATTATTATTAATCCATGGTTCTATGAATTGTGTTTGTAGGCAAAGGTGTTATTTGAAGGAATTAGTGAATAATTAGTGTGTTGGAGGATAGTAAATATTATGCTAAAGAGGAAAGTTTGTGTTTTGTTCTGAAAGTAAAGTTTCCGTGTGGCTTTCGTTTTGTTCACTTTTTAACAGGGTAGATGATGGTGTGCCGGTACCTTTAGGAAGCTTTAGTACCTCTCGGTGACGGTCCTGCAGAGGCCGTGGAGCAGAGGCTGGCGGGCGTTGGGAGAGCGTAGACAGTCCGTGCTGAGACAGAAGCACAGCAACGGCTGGGGAAGGGGGCGGTGCGGACCCCAGTGACTGGGGAGGACTTGACGGGCGTGTGGATTCGTGGGGCGAGGAGAAACGTGAAATATGAGGCAAATGGCTTTCCGGTTTCTAGGCTGGATATGTAGAAAAGCCGTGGCACCATAACCCCGTTTAGGAAAGTCGTAAGTAAACCCAGGACTGGTAATTCCAATTTTCGGTCAAAACCAGAGCCGAAGAGCCGGACCCCACCGTGTAGCTCATGAGCTCCGTCAGCCGCATCTCACGGACACTCGAGAGTCGTCGAAACCAGGGCCTGATCAGCTTGTCACAAACCGTATCAGAGCGTCATACAAGTGTAAGGCGAGTGGCTTCCCCGAAGGCAGACTGCCAGAGATTTGTGGCAGGGAGACATTTTCGTCGTCATGTGCATTTTTAGATTTGTAAAGTGGTAGGCATAGTCTGTCTTCAGGCACGAGATATCTTCAGGTATTTTCTGTTTTCACATCTGTGTGAACCAGCCAGACAGGTGCAGTGGGCTTGATCTTCGAGCTCAAATTACCTCGCTTACTCGAAGGGAGTTTCAGGGTATCTGTGCGTGATTTCCTCTTTAGGGGACCACGTGAGCTTGACAGCTTTTGGTTTTGCAGATGCGATGCTTTCAGGCACTAAGAATACAGAGCTGGATGGGGCGCCGGGGTGGCTCCGTCAGTTGAGCGCCCGGCTCTTGGTTTCGGCTCCGGTCGTGATGTTAGGGTGGTGAGATCGAGCCCTGAGTCAGGTCCAGCGCTCAGTGCAGTCCGTGCTTGGGGTTCGCCGTCTTCCTCTGCCCAGCCCCTGCTCCACCCCTCTCTCCTCTCTCTCTAGAAATGAATTGAATAATTAAAAAAAAAAAAAAAAGAATACAGGACTGGGGAATTTTACTAATCCAATTAACTACTAAGTAACTAGAGAAGATAGCAAGGACGGGCAGCCGACGTAAGCAGTGAGACGTCACACCGGATCGTCCGTGTCCGTGCTTCTGGAGTGTCCCCCCGTGCTGTCGGCTGTGCTAGCCACTAGCCGCCTGGGACCACCTTTGCATTATTCAAGATTAAGTAAAATTTAAAAATCAGTTCCTCAGTGGCACTAGCTGCCTTTCAGAATGTGATCCCATCTTGGAAAGTGCAGTGATAAAATACTGCCATCACTGTAGAGATTTCCGTTGGACAACCCCCGGCAGGGTTCTTCCTTGTGCTGTTCCGGTAGCCGGTATGTTTGGAACCAGTAGTATTAAAAGGAGCAGTTAATTGCTTCCTGTCAAGTCAACTTCCGCAACCAAGGAGTTCTTTTAAGAACACGTTGCCTTCCCCCTTGGTGGAATCGTGAGAACTGGAGGACACGGTCTTGTTGCCACAGTGTGGATGCGGACCAGCGGAGTAAAGTTTCCCAGCACTCAGAGCTGTGCCGGGTCCCTCGAGGAGGCAGGGCCGCTGACAGGACGCCAGCATCGCCCTCTCCCCAGCTTTTCCACTGTCAGGGTCCGCGTGTTTGAAACCTTCTTTCTAAGGTGCATTGCACTGGGTCTTAAATAACCAGTGTTCTGTGTCCCTGTGATTTCAGAGGCAGAGCAGCAGGAAAGGGAAGGATGGATAAGCTGATCTTGCTGCTTCCCAAAGGGCACTGTGTATGCAGGTACTTTCCTTACTGGTTTTAACTCAGGTATTCAGTCAGGCTTACGGGGCTTACCTCACCCTCAAACAGTTAGTGGTAACTTGCAGAAACATTTACAATGGCCCCGGAAAATCATGTAATTGGAGTAAGGGGAAGTGAGGCTAGGAGGGGCTTGCTGTGGCGGAAGCTGTACTGTTGAGTGCTGCTTCTAAAGGCAGGAACCGGGGGTGCCCCGAGAAGCTCAGGCAGCCCCTGTGTCCTTCAAGCACTTCTCCACAACTATGACCAGTCCTCAACCTGGCTTAGAGGAGAACTGGGTGACTGTGACAGTCCCCAGCCTGGTTCGAGGGGAACTGGGCGACTGTGACAGACCCCAGCCTGGTTCGAGGGGAACTGGGTGACTGTGACAGTCCCCAGCCTGGTTCGAGGGGAACTGGGTGACTGTGACAGTCCCCAGCCTGGTTCGAGGGGAACTGGGTGACTGTGACAGTCCCCAGCCTGGTTCGAGGGGAACTGGGCGACTGTGACAGACCCCAGCCTGGTTCGAGGGGAACTGGGCGACTGTGACAGTCCCCAGCCTGGTTCGAGGAGAACTGGGTGACTGTGACAGTCTCCAGCCTGGTTCAAGGATACCTGGGCGACTGTGACAGTCCCCAGCCTGGTTCAAGGAGAACTGGCGACTGTGACAGTCCCCGCCTGGTTCGAGGATACCTGGGCGACCGTGACAGTCCCCAGCCTGGTTCGAGGAGAACTGGGCGGCACAAAGAGGATGTGAGCTGCTGCTCAGGTAGGAGTTCGGAGCGTCGTACGTTCACGATGAAAGGCCAGTCTGGGTGACTTCCCTCACTGACACAGAGGGCCAAGTCATCACGTTCTTAAGGTCTGTGAGCCTGAAGACAAAAACATACGGTTTTAAGTGGGTGTCTGTGGGCAGCCCATCAGGGAGCCGACTGAAGAACCATCTTCACACAGCATTCATATGGAGGAAACTGTCCATGGCAATGGGATGATTTTATAATTTATTTCCCAGTTACCTGTGCTTATATGGTAAAGCCACGTCTACCTTTTCCCAGTGACGTACCTGTGCCTGCCTGCGTGATACTTGTTTTCCTGTCGTGAAGAATCGCTTTCCCCAGTAGTGACTTCTGAAACAGCTGAAATGAAACGTGCAGCTCATGGCGAGGGTCAGAGCACAGTTTGCCTCCCACTAGGGGTTTCTGACCTACCCTTGACCTTGTTAGCACAGTGTTGTAAGGGACTTTGTCCGGGGAGCAAGCAGGGGATGTGCACGCATGGTTCTGTTACCTGATCTCCTCCTCTGACTTTTATCTCTCAGTCTTTCCATGTCGTATGCATACCAGTCCGGTCTCCTCTTTCAAACAAAGCAGTCGCTTCGATAATTTGGGTGAAATTTTATTTTTCCTGTTAACTAGGTAATTACCTTCCTCTCTGTTGTAAGTAGGCAGCCGAGTGTCGACACTCAGCTCTAGAACTAATAGGTTGCAGACGGCCTACTTGAAGGCCTCCCCTTTCTCTCTAGAGACCATCAGCATTAACGTAAGCGAGAGACTGCCGGGAGGTAAATTAAAAACAGGAACTCATCTTCTGTTTTGCAAAATCCAAGATGACAGCAGGGGCCCATGAAGTTACATTTACATTAAAATACGACTTTTTCTCCCTCACAAGATTACATGTAACTCACTAGCTAAAGTTGTAAAACCACATGATTTAGAACTTCAAGCATATAACTTTCTAAACATGCAAATGGAAAGTAGGGCTTTCTTCTCAAGAAAGGAGACCGTTGGATACAGCATATGTATCAGCAAATTGGCCGTAAGTGTAATAAAAAGTCCTACATCACTTCCACGTCCAGGAATATGGCTTTAAAGGGCATCCGGGATAAAACAACTGACTCAGAAAGAAGTCCTCCACATACGAGAGTTACAGAATGTCATTTCGGGGCTCAAGAGTGAGTCGTGGGTATGGTTTTGCCAGCCATAGTGATGTTTTCCCAGAGGCAGCGATACTTAAAAAAGGCAACTGTGGTTTAATGCAGAGCACTATCTTTCTTCCACTTTGCAAGAAATAGCTGTTTCTCTTGAAGGCAAATTGTGCAGTTGGGGACTAATTTCTTTATCAGCGTTGGCACACATAACTGACCTTTGTCCGTCATTTGAGAACCTGAAGTCGTAATTTAAATGTGTTTTTAAGATACTGGGTGAAACCAGGCACTTTGTAAATGCAGTTACAAATCCCTAAAATTAGACAAAAGTTAAACCAGAAGCTTATATTTTTCTAACCTGTAAGGTCTGGTTTGCAAGCTAATCATAATAAATCTTTTTTTTTTCGTAATAAATCTTAAATGTCTAAATAACACACTTTATTCTGTACTACAGACAACTCTCAGTAAATTTCAGTCAAAAGGCTTTCGTACGTTGGAATGTATGACACTATCTGAGATCCTCTCAGTACGGATTTTACCAAAGTCACAGTAATCATAGGAGTTGAAATAATTTTCACTTCCATTTTGTATCACATCAGGAGCTGCTGTTTATGTCTAACTTTTGGGCCTTGGTTTTGTCTGGGAAATGAGCTGCTTGAGCTAAAGGGTCTCTAAAGTCCTTTGCCTTTTAAGATTTCGACAATTCTAAATAACGGGCAGGATTCACTGCTTAAAATGGTTGCCATTAGGACTTAATAAAATTGACAGTAATTTCTCCTTTTATGAAGTGCAAAAACACTACACTCAAGTGAACCTTTCCGAAGTCCAGTGGGGCAGAAAGAAGTACTCATAGATGCATCTGGACACAGTGGCTTATAAAACTGTTAATTCTGCCCAAGTGTCCCCACAGACCTGGATGCACAGGCAAAGGAGAGGGACAAGGTGGATTGCTTTTTACAAGACGTACAAATCAGTTGGGGCCAAGTGTTGAAAGGCTTTGAATATTGACTTAAGGAGTTTCTCGATCCCAGCCGATTCCCGAACTTTGCAAGAACCGTATCATGGTCTGTATGATGGGATACGATGCAGAGCCCTCTGCTTGAGGAAGAGGATCTCAGTAAAATTGTTTAGACTGAATTAGGGCAGAGGATGATTGGGGTGGGTCTGATGGAGATGTGGAGGTAGGCAGATCTGCGTCAGAGGGGAAGTCTGCCCAGGCTCTGTTTTGTTGACCTCTTCCCAGTGACTCTACTCTCATTTTATGGGATGGCTTTTTTCTCCTTCTACTTCTTTGGCTCTTCCATCTCAATTTTCTTTTCAAGCTGTACTTCCTTACAAACTCCTGTAAATTGTGCTTTCACCAGAGTGGTGTTCTCAGCTACATTTTTAATCTTAAGACTGAGAAACACTCCATATTTTTCCAGTAATGGAAAATTTCTCTCAAAACCTCACAGTTCCCAATAGCACATAGATACTGCTGATTGGAAAAGTCCCAAATATCTAGCCCTGTCATGAAGCCCTCTAACTTACTCATCCTTATAACCCAGAAACTGTTAGACTTTTCCTGTGGTTTTACCAAGAGTCCCTTGAATTACAGCTTCTCAAAATCAGTTTATTATTTCCTTCAAATCTGCACCTTCTGTCTTCCCCCTTACATTTAATAAATTGATGTTTAATCACATTCTAAGTCCTAAGATTCTGTCTGCTTATTATTTCTCCAAGCTACCTCTGCATTGCACCAGCTGTCAGTTTTTAAATTTTGATCATTGTAACACACTCCAAATTATGTCTTTCTATATCTTCCAACTATTCCCACACCAAATCATACTCCAGGCAGCTATTGGAGTGAGCAGCAAAAAGAAATGTTACATAAATCCCTTTGTTCATTTCTTTCAGTGGTTCCATATTAACTTTAAGATAAAATCCTACTTCTTTAACATAGTTGGAAAAGAACTTTTATTTTGTTTTTAGGGAATTTTTAAAAAAGATTTTATATATTTATTTGACAGAGAGATAGCAAGAGAGGGAACACAGCAGGGGGAGTGGGAGAAGGAGAAGCAGGCTTCCTGCTGAGCAGGAACCCCGATGCAGGGCTTGATTCTGGGACCCCAGGATCATGACCTGAGCTGAAGGCTGACACTTAACGACTGAGCCACCCAGGCACCCTGGAAAAGAACTTTTTTAATCCTGTCCCTGAAAACGTATAAATTTCCAGCTATCCCACTCTGCCCTCCATAGTTGGGTGTTTTGGTCTTTTTTTTTTTTTTTTTTTTTTTTTTTTTACAATTTATCTATTCATTTTAGAGCAAGAGAGAGAGCATACCTGCACAGGGAAGGGCCAAGGGAGAGAGAATCCTTAACAGACTCCATGCTGAGCACAGCCAATGTGGGGCTCAGTCTCATGAGCCTGAAATCATGACTCTGAGATCATGACCTGAGCCAAAACCAGGAGTCAGACACCTAACTAATAGTGCCACCCAGAGGCCCTTCTGGTCCTTCCCAAGGACCTGCAGTCTCCCTCTCTACCTATATATGCTCATCCTTAAATCTCTTCTTAAATCTAACCTCTCTGGCTAGCTTTTTTAGGTATACACACTGGTTCCATACTTGTAGCACTATTGCCCTACACATGTCTCCTCCAAGCATTGACACTGGTGGTTTATAATTGTGTGTTTACTTGCACTTATCTCTTCTTTTCTCTAACCCCCTAAAGTTCTTCTCTATGTAGAGTGTGCACTGATATCAATCCCCTTGTTGGTTCTCAGTTAATGCCTGTGGATGAATAAACAGATAAATGAGGAGATGTCCAGAGAGCAGGTAGTGAATCCCAAACAAGTGCCATTAGGGAGGATGGGGAGCGAGATGGGAGCATGGCGACAGGGTCACAGCTGGCTCCTGAGACCTCGAAAGAGAGCATCAAAGGAATACAAGCTTGCATTTCTTCCAGGCTAGAGGGTGTTTAGTGGTGCTCATAATGAAGGCACACTCCAGGAAGGGGAGTATGTGTGGACAGATGCATAGGAATTCTCTCCTCAGTAGGATGCAGTATGGTCATTGGGGCCACAGCCTGATGGGGCTGGAGGCAGTTGAGAAAGGAGGCAGCGGGGAAAGAGAAGTCTGGAAGGAAAATCTTAGACTCGGAGAGGAAGCCACTGGCCTGGAGATGTAGTTGTAGCCATGGGGGTGGGTGATACTGCCAAGAGTTTAGAGAGAAGGACGATGACTGGTGATAAATCCTGGATCAGTGTCCACATGAAGAGGCAGGTGCGAGTGGAAGAGAGAGGACCCAGCTGGAAAGATTTAGGAAGTGCAATCATAGAGAAACACAGAAGGCAGGGAAACTGGAGAAAAACAGAAATCAAAGAGAAGTGCAGTCCATGGGTTCCAACGTTGCCAAACTGAGCAGGTTTAGCATTCGTAGGTTAAAAAAAAAAATCATCTCGTAAAGCAAACTCCAGAACGAGTTTCAGTGGTACAGGAGAGGAGGACTTTGTATTGCAGCAAGCTAAAAGTGTTGAAAAGGGGAAAGGGGAGAGCACAGCTTTGCTGATGTTAGAACGTTATTTCACAATTTTATTATTTTCCTGAAAGGGTAGAAGGACGGGTGCAAAAATTTAAGAAAAGGAATTGAAGTGGGTTCCTTCAATGCAGAGAAGTTGAGCTTATCTTCAAGTCTGGGGGACGTTAGCAATGGGAAGTCCTCGGTGTAGACCGAGCATGAAGGAGGGAAGTCAGATTGTAAAGGAGCAAACGTCCAAAGAAGACTTGAAGGGCCGTGAGCTAAGGGGAGGAGGGAGGTGTTGTCTTGGTATGCAGAAGGGTTGTGAACTGTGCTGAGGTATGAGGCAGGGTTGAAACAACAGAGGGAACTTTGGTGGTGCAAAGGGTAAAAGCGAGGGGTATCGTTACATGATATTAAAACACAAAATTCAATGTAGAAAAATCCATCTCTTATGATGAGTGAGGGATCTGTGCAAGAAACAATGGTCTCAGGCATAAAAATAGAATTTGTTTTGTACACAAACCTGCGTATCAGCGAATTAGCATTCTGTTATTGATTCATTATTCAGTGACACAAAAATTGTTCATCATTATGCCATAAAACAAGATTTAAAACATCAAATCCAAAACAGCAAAACAACAAACGCAACTGAAGCGTTAGTCTGGTCATAGAGATATGTGCTGGCCAAAAATTTCTTCGGGGACATTTTTAATTTATTCCACTTGGTATGGTAAGAGCAAGCCGTAGTAGGGGAAACTGGCACAATTTCTGTAATAAGGTGTTCAAACAGTACTGCGTTTTTGGGAAAAGAACCAGATAAGATGATTTTACTTTGGTGTTAAAAACGTGTCAAATTCTGAGGCATTCAGTCAACTTGTACCAACATACTTGGATTCATAGTTGCTAATCTGCAGAAATCATCATGAGTTAGGACGGTATTGAGGTTCAGCCTCTCATCAGGAAGGAAATCAGTAATGTCCGACACCACGTAAACCTACCGTGGACAAGCAGCAATTAATAAGGCACAGCCTGGCGCACTGTCAGATAGAGGAAGCCTCACTGCACCGGCATTCTGAAGAGAAATAACAAATATTCATCAAAGTGTGCAGTTTTCTGTTTGAAAAATGTAACTTCACAGCCTTATAACATACATCAGTGAAACCTATTTTTGTAAGACATCAGAGCACAGTAAGTAAGGTGCTTACTGATTCTAAGCAGGAAGCTACTGATTTCTACTGAAAAAATAGTTAAAACACATGGAGTAATTGTATTTGTATAAAATATTCCTTTATAGTAACATCATTTCTAAAATTACATTTGTGGGTTTATATTATGGATTGACATGTTTGACATGTTCATGCTTTCTCTCATGAACAATGAGACATATAGTTCACTTTCCCAAATTATCAAGTCAAATTAGAGAATCCCCCAAATTTAGAAATCCACATTATATTAAAGGTATCATAATTCAGTATTTGCATTTCATAGGCTAAGGAACTGAATCCAATTGAAATAAAGGTGCGAGTGTGATAATCTGACAAACAAGATGAAAATAGACCCGTTTCCAGGATCCTGTGTCTAGTTTTAAAGGATGGTAGGTTATTGGTACTTAAAATGCCGTGTGTTCATTCATTCTTAAATTCACTGAAGCACTGTTTTTGTATTTTCTTCTCTGTGTAACTATGATGTCAGGTTCACATTGTATCATGGGTTGTTAGAAATGTGTTTCAATATTATCTTGAGTATTTCAAATTAGGTGGATAAAATCCCCTTATTAAAATCTGCCTCATTAAAGTTTCGAGGAAAGGGACAGTCAGTAACACTTCTGAGCACTTGCTGTGCGCCTTTTAATCCTGTCCTGCAAATTATGTAATTAAATACTATGTCCCACTTTTATATATCAGAAGACCAAGTCTCAAAGAAGATAACTTATTTACGCAAGTTTCTAGTCAAGAAAAGAGGAATCTTGGATTAAAAATCAGAGCTATCTGGGGCGCCTGGCGGGCACAATTGGTTGAGCAAACACTTCTTGATTTTTTTTTCAGTTTTCCAAAATTCATTCTTTATGCACCACACCCAGTGCTCCATGCAATACATGTCCTCCTTAATACCCACCACCAGGCTCACCCATTCCCCCACCCCCCTCCCCTCCAAAACCCTCAGTTTGTTTCTCAGAGTCCACAGTCTCTCATGGTTTGTCTTAAATTTTAGCTCTCAAAAGATATTAAGCATATGATTTTAGAACAGGTCAGGTAGAATAAAAGTGAAGGTAATCATTAACTCCAGGCTTTATTAAGGTAAACTTGTAAGTTAAGTCCCATAAAATAACCAGTAAAAGAATATGAATGAGATACAAGGAAAGATCAGGAGGCAAGAAAAACAGAAGTGGGGGAAACAAAGAGAAGTCACAAACAGTTAGTGTGGTATTAGGCCCAAGCTGGTATGGTTTAGGTCAGTTATCGGAATGATACGTGCATCTAAACAAAGGAATGAAAAGCACTGGAAATAGTAATTATGCCAGTAAATGTATGATTTTTTAATTGTCTAAATATCTTGATCATACAGTTGATTGTTTTACCTAAGTTAATAAGAATATCTTACGAGGTTTTAACCCCTGTAAAAGTAAAATGCACAAAAACAGCATGAATTCCAGGATGAGGAATAAAGTAGTAAACTGTTTTAAGGTTTTTTATACTAAATGTGAAGAGGCATAATAGCATTAAGTTAATGATCCATAGTACAAATCTGGCAGCAGCCCTTGGGTAAAAAAAAAAAAAGTTATAGCTAATACCCTAAAAAGAGGAGAAAATAGAATCATAAAAACAATTAAGCCAAAAGAAAGAAGCTAAGGAGGAATAGGCCATAAGGAATAAGCAGATAGACAACAAGTAGCGCGATGGGACCCTTACACTCAACATATCAGTTATCACATTAAGTATAAATGGTTACTTCAGTTATCACATTAAATATAAATGGTTACTTCAGTTATCACATTAAATATGAATGGTTTACTGGGTTGAAGGTATTTGTCAAACTTCTCTGAATGTGAGATTTCATTCACTTGAAATGAGTGAATTTCATTGTTCATAAGGCATGATTCAGTTTACAAAAATGGTACCACAAGAGAAAAAAAATGAGTCACAGCTGAGAAGAAATATTTGCAAAACGTATTGCCAATGGAAGAATTTTTCTTCAAAATGGATAAATAACATCTACACGTCAAGAAGGAACATTCATACAAGCCAAAGGAAAATAGGAAAATAGAAAGTGTTTCATAGAAGAAACACAAATTGCCAACAAAAATAAGGAAAGATGTTCATTTGCATTACTAATGGGGGAAATGTAAATTAAAGCTATGCTGAAATACTGATTGGCTAAAATCTAAATGTCTCATAAGTATGAGAGGATATAGAAGGATGACACACCATTGCTGAGGGAAATATGTTAATAATTGCATTTTGGAAAGAGATGTTGAGTTACCTAGTAAATTGGAAGGGTATATAAGGTGCAATAAATTTCATTGTATTCCTTAAATAATTAATGTACCAATGAGTTATCTTCAGTCATTCTCTTTTATCTAAATACATCTTCTGCACAGATCTTCATCTCTCTTGCTTTGACAATGTCACTTTCCTCGTCAAAAAAAAAAAAAAAAAAAATCATTGCCTACAGAATTAATCCAGACTCCTTAACCTCATTCTGGCCCCTCATGTTTTTCCATTCTCACCTCCCAAGACGGACTTCATGCACTCTCGGTTTGGATTGCTTTCTGTGCCTCCTTTGTACACCCTTATTACTCCCCTGGAATAGTTGGAGTATGTCCCTCTGCCCACACCCCAAAGCCATTCTGTTCAAATGCCAGCCATCCTCCCAGATTCAGACCCAACACTCTTTTGTGTTTGTCTGGGGGTGGTTCCAGCCTTGCTTTAGAGATCAGACTTTCCAGCTCCCACAATCAGGTGAACTATGCCTTATGATCTCTCCCCCTCCACCTCTCTGCCTCTCCATATATATATACATACATTCTGTTGATTCTGTATCTCTGGCTGACTGATTTAGTATGAGTCAGTCGTGTTTTTCTTGTGCTTCTCTTGTACCACGCCATGTCTTCTAAATCCATTCTTGTTCTTGTCTCCCCTCTACCCATCATTACCTCTTAGTCAGACACTAGAGACCAAATCAGTGTCCCTTCTTAACAGGATACTCCTGTTAAGCTCCCATGCGAACTATCAAAGCACCATACACCTGCCATGGCAGGGAATTCATCAGAGTTATAACTTCTTATGTGTTAGCCTGGTTTTATTGAGATGTTTGCCGCAGTGTATTGTAGGGACCACAGACACATGATCCATGTCTGATTTTAGGACAGGACCTGCCATGTTATAGGTGCTGTTTATCTTTATAAATTGTGTGTGTGCATGCTTGCACATGTGTGTATAGTATAGGAATGAACGCTTTTTGTCATATATGTTTCAATTTCTTTATTAGGCATTACTCTTTCGAGTTCAGTATTCACTTCTGATTCATCTCTCCATTGCCAGGAATAGGGTCCTTCAACAGTGTCTTTAAAGTATGATCAGTGAATGGACATCGTAATTATAAAGAAGCTATTATGTGCTAGATTCTATCCTAAGGATAGGTTTTCAATGAATGCTTAGATGAAACCATGGATTAATTACTCTCCTTGATTTACGATTAAGTCCTGAGGTTGAGAATAACGTCACATTACTCTGTCGAGATGACTGAATAATTCATGAAGGGCAGTTGAAATGGGGAACGAGTATGGTTGACGGCCTTCAATCAATTCA
Source organism: Mellivora capensis (assembly GCA_004024625.1). Lineage (NCBI taxonomy): Eukaryota > Metazoa > Chordata > Mammalia > Carnivora > Mustelidae > Mellivora > Mellivora capensis. The sequence continues at coordinate 121,652 of PISX010002989.1, read as the reverse complement.
ACATTTTGAGAGTGTAAGGATATTTTATACATGCCCACAGCAACCTTAATGTTCCCAAATTATCCATCCCAACACACGGAAGAAGAGTAATCTTTCAAGAAGGAAATGTCACCCAACAGGGAAGATTCTGCTAAGAAGTAAGACCAGATGAGGACCGGACAATGTCCTTTAGGTTTAGTGAAGGAGGAGAGACCAGTGAGCTCAGGAAGACCTGCACTGGCCCGAGATGGGGCGTGCAGTCAGACCACAGCAGGTGGTGGGGGGAGGGGCTGCCTGTGTGAGCTGTACTCCTGAGGGACCTGGGCTGCCGCACAGGTATACATGTGAGCCTGAAGAATGCACTGTGTGGTTTTCAAGTGGTGTAATCCCTTAGCAGCCACAAAGAGTTGCACACCCCTGTGCATAGGGTGGCGGGGAGACAGAAGTTCTGGCTGGTGTATCGCCTTGTGCTCCTGCCAGGAATAAGAGCCATTTCAGACATGCATTGGAGGAAAGATCTGGAGGCTGAAACTGGAAAATCCATAATCTCTCATCAAATAATCTTGGGACATTTGCACAAATGTGAAGAAATATTTTGAAAGGCCATGTATAAGTTTTGCTGTTTCCTGTTCTGAGTTTAATGTTTTGTTGGCTCAAAATAGCCAGCCTGCAAGATGAACCAGCCTTCTTGGTGTTAAGGAGACATCAGTATTTAAAGCCTGGTTCAAAATGTTTGCACAGCATGCACAGGTGAATTTATGAGACTAAAACCAAAAGCAGATGAACCTTGGAAACCTTATGAAATCTCCCTATTATAAATGAAAGAGAGGGAGGGGTTCCTGGGTGGCTCAGTCAGTTAAGCATCTGCCTTCAGCTCAGGTCATGATCCCAAGGATCCTGGGATCGAGCCCCGCATTGGGCTCCCTGCTCAGCTGCGTCTCCCTCTCCCTCTGTTCCTCCCCCTGCTCATGATCTATTTCTCTAATGCTCTCCCTCTCAAATAAATAAATAAAATCTTTTAAAAAAAAAAAGATGATCTCAGAACAGCACGGTCATGAAGAAATTCAGTAGATGAGCAGTTAACCCAGCTAGAAAGAACTTGCCAGCAGAATTTTTTATAATACATTAGACAGCTCATATCACAACCTAAAACTGAATGATGGAACATTTCAGTGTTTGCTGCTTAAACAACGGCAGATGAAAATTTTAGGAAAATCATAATCAATAAGAAGACTCTATTTTGGTCATTTTTCACTGTTTGACTTCATGAAAAATTCCATAGGTCTTATTTTTTGCCTATAAATGTATACCAAATTCAATTCAAATGATTTTAAACATTTGTAAAGCTGCCTATTTCCATTGTTTGTTCCACACTCTATATTGTCAAAGTATCATTTTCATTGGAAAGCTAGTACTTAAACTTTTAAAAAAGCAGACCTTGTTGTGAAGATAACGATCATGATACCAAATGAGAAGAGCCAGATTTGATTTTCTTACACAGTTTTAATCATTTTCACTTTCTATTTAACTTATCCACGTGTGTTCTTGAGTGACAGATTGTGTAAACTTGTATTTCCTGTATAATATACCTTAAGCCCTGCCATGGATGAAATATTGCTGATAACAGAAATAATCCAGACATCTAGGATGATAAAATGAAGGTGTTTTTGAAGGTGTTACGATAAAAATTGTGTAGGAGCAGTGGCATTCTGATATTTGGGGTTACATAATAAGTTCGGTGTCAGTTCCATTTTTGGAAGATTAAACGTTGGAGGCACTTCAAAGTGATCCGTAGTAGTTCTCCCTTCAGGTTGTGTTAAGTGGACCTGACAAAGCAGAGAGCTGTCATGTCTGCTTGGGCTCTGATTGTTAAAACTCCTGGCTTAAATCAGGAGATGTCCTTTATACAGCGTTCCAGTAAGAACAAATTCAAACCACTCCATAAATGCCTAAAGGAAAAGAGAAAAAACTTTTCTTTTAACTTTTACCCCAAGCTATAATTTTATTCTTCAGTCCCTCCAATCCACCCACCAGAGAAGTTTATCCTAATAGAATGAGTAAAGGAAAGTTGAACACTAATACCATCAGAATGTTGATAAATATGTCATAAAAGTTTACAATTTTAGAATTAAAAATTTCATCACAAGTTCAAACATTTCATTTTAAAATACGTTTTTTGTTGTGATATAGCATTGTGCTTATTTCTATGAATTGAAGAAGAAAATTGATAGGGTGTTGTGTCGTCATAGAAAGTATTATCAAGTACATGAAAAACAATGCAAGAAAAGAAAGTAAAGTTTAAGATGATTCAGATTTAACATAGGTGCTATCTAATATGTATAAAATGTATCATATGCCTTGTAACAGATACAGTCTTACATATGACATTATAATGGGCTGTATCTCCTACTTATCATGTGCAATGTGATATATAATATTGCAATATGATTATGTATTTTTCATTTCGGAACAAAACTTGAACGTTGCAAAAATAATGGGAAAATAACAGACCTGTTCTCACAAGTGGCTACGAAATTTTGAAAAAGTGTATTTCAGATTAGGCCCACAGAAATTCTAATGATTGAGAACAGTAGTGACCTCACACTTTGAGATACTGGGTGTCCAGGAAGGAAAGCCACAATGGTGGGAGTTCACAGAGAGATTTCTTATAGATCATACAACCTTTAGATATCAAATATAGAACGGATGGGTAGAAGATGTTTACAGAAATAAGAAAAACGGTTCACACAACTAGGAATGGAACTGAGATTGTTGGGCCTGAGAACAAACATTTGAATACTGAGAGAAGAACTCCTCTAAATTGAACTGTGATTCCTGAAATTTAGAGAAGCTCAGTTGACAGGATGTATAGCAGACTTGACACAACCAAAAAGAGAACCTGGGCACTGGAAAAGGTAATGCACTAGTCAGGGTTCTCCCTAGAAACAGAACCAATAGGAAATTGATAATGAAGAGAAAGAGATGTGTTATGAGGGACTGGCTCCTGTGGTTCTAGAGACCGAGTCTTCTGATGTGCCCTGTGCAAGCTGGAGGCCCAGGAGAGATGACGGGTGGTTCCAAACCCAGAGGCTTGAGAGGCAGGAGGTGGAAAGTCTCTGGTTGAACAGAGAGCACAACTATCCCCATCCCCCGCCCCGTTTTTGTACTGGCACTCCCAACGGGTGGATAGTGCCCACCCACACTGGAGAAAATGGACCTGCTCAGTGAGAAGCCTGCTTCTCTCTCTCCCACTCCCCCTGCTTGCGTTCCCTCTCTCGCTGTTCCTCTTTGTCAAATCAATGTAATATTTTAAAGAAGAGAGAGAGAGATAACAGAACGTACTCAGCCGGTAACTAAAAATTAAAAACAAAACAAAACAGAAAATCACCAAACCTGACAATATGAAGTTTTGTCAAAGATCCAGAGAAAGTGGACCTCTTGTGTTTTGCTAGTGGGAGTATAAAATGATACGATTTGGGCAATTACTTAGTGACAGTCTGTCTATCAGTATTTGCTCACTCAACAGTCTGGCTATTCCGCTCCTCGACGTGTACCCTAAAGAAATGAATGCCGTCCTCCACAGAACGGATCGATGAGAGTCTAGAGAGAAGCCTCTGATTCCAAAACAAGAAGAAGTGGAGCAGCCATTACCTGCAGAATGAGGACCTGTCCTGCCTTCATACAGCAGGGGAGTGTTTAGAGACCAAGGGGAACCAAGCACGAGCGTCCAAGCACGAGCGACGCGTGGGACAGCGGAGAAGATGCCGACAGTCAAGCTCTGAAGGAACCCAGACACCGCAGCAGAGCACATGGTGTGTGATAAACTCCCACGGCACGTTCTACAGAAACTTGTAGAGACGTGGCTCAGATTGCTGGTGACTGTGGAGAGGGAGTGCTGACTGCGTGGGGCCACCAGAGGTCGTGGGGGTCCTGGCCGCGTTCTCTGCATCTGGATCTGGTCCACAGTTCCTGGAGCCGGTTTCTCCCCAGGGAGTTACTGACCACCACACTCACGATTTGTGCATTCCGCTGCTTGTAAACGGTGCCTCACCAAAAACGCACACGTGCAAAAAAGTATAAAATGAGATGGAGAGGAGAAAAGCACATATATCAGTGATCAGTCTTAGCGTGAGTTCAGGACAGCGTCCAGTCCAGAGACAGGGCACTCAGGGGTGGTTAAGGTACTAAGCCCGTCCCTGCTCCTCGGGTCCAAAAGTCACGTCTAATACTAGGCGGGGAAGAAAGGTGAGAAAGACAGGCGTGCGCCAGCTTACGGGAGGCCGGCATAAAGCAAGAAGGCCATGCCCGAAGCAGCAGAAGCAGAACCACACTCACGACATTCTGAAAGCCAAGGAAATACACTGAAGAAAGAAGCAACGGTTCATCATCAAATTGCATTCCGTAAGCGGTCAGTTCCCTGGAAGAAGCCGGGAACAATGAAAGAAACACCAGACTAAATAAGGCCAGGTCCAGTGTTAATAAAAAGATAATCCCTGGGGTGTATCTTTGCACAGAGCTTGTTCTGGGGGGCGGAAATTAAAGTGTCCGAAAGCCGTTCATGTAAATAGAACGATCTCAGGTAAAAATGCAACTGAACCATTTCCCCAACGACCATAAATACGAGCATAAATACGACTGGGTCATTTAAAACAGTCTGTTGAGAGACTCAGAGTTCTTTGCTGCTACTAGTCGTTCACGGGACAGCCTCTGGAAGCCGCTGCGGCGTACCCCGTGGTGGTGTTTTCCCATCCTTCCTTCGTGCGGCAGATGGAATTGCCTTAGCAAGCTACTCCAAGGATTTGTGTGTCTTTTTCTACAAAACAGAGGAAGAAAGAGAACATGCAGCGAGGGAAGAGAATGTGTACTGCAGTGTGGCTGGGGTAGGAATCTTCTGGTTCCCAGAGGACGCGTCCTTGCTGTGTGATGGCCCTATTGGAGAATAGAGGAACTTCGCTCCTCGGTGTTAGAAGAAGGCTCCCTGCTGAGGGTGGCGAGCATCTTCCCATCGTTCCCGTGGAGGTCATGACGTGTGCAGACACGCTCCCAGTGAAACATTCCTTCCTGCAGGCCTGGACCATTCCGGTAGCAGACGCTCACCTGCGGAAGGACTGTGGAAGCGGCCAGGTTCCAAGTCCTGATCCCTTCACGCACACAGTGTTTGTAGAAACCCTCTTGGTAGCCACACCTCCACTTCAAAACTTCCAGGTCCTTCCAGGAGGGAAGGCATTCCTAGGTTTGGTCGGTCCTTAAGCCTCCCCATTCCTGACGTATTTCAGGAGAGTGAGAATGAGGAACAGCAGAAAGGTTGGCCTCTCGGAACCTTCCCTTTGCGTGCCCTGAATACCGAGCGCCCCGCAGTCTCACGTCTACAAACAAGGGCTTCTGGAATGCAGTCTGCCTGCCGGGATGACTGTTCACAAGGTATGTGAGCACTTGCACCTGCGAACGAGTACGTGCCTTGGACACGTGGATTCCAAAAACGTGATCATGGCTCCAAGCACGCTTGAAACCTTTTTTGTTTATTTTTTGAATTGGTATCAGAACCGCCTTAGGAGTCCTCTGCTGGGAAGGATTAGCTGATCGTCATTGGAAAGATTTGTTCCAGAGACTGGTGGAAAGAATTCCACAGGCAGTGTGTCAGATGAGGGAACTGTTGTCTTCTGTGTTCTGCAAAGGAAGAAAAAGACACTCTAAGTGGTGATAGAGTCAAATTGAAACATTTCAGTTTCTTCTACTCTGTTAACAAAATATCATCAAATACCATCGCTTTATGTACAAATCCATCTTGCTGTGAAGTTAGCTATAGTTCTCTTGTACCAGGTTGGCCTGAAAAGATTAAGACTTCCACTGCTGTGATAGTCAAACGACGATGTCCCATAAATTTCCATAATTAGACTATTTCAGTATAATTGTATTTTGGATAACCAGGTATAATCTATTCAAAAATTAATTACTGCCTTAAGCTTTATGAAATTATACTTTATGAAAGCATAAAATGAGTGAAGATAAAGTCAAAACACTTCCGAGGGATTCTGGATGATTTTGAGGGAATATTCTTTCTTATCAAAAAAATTCATCTCCATTAAGGTTTGCATCTTAAGAATTTAAAGAAATCACTGTCAGAGTTTCATGGGAACTTCAAGTGGTTGAATTTAAAAATGATCAGGAAAGGGGCACCTGGGTGGCTCAGTCAGTGAAGCCTTTGCCTTCGGCTCAGGTCATGATCCCAGGGTCCTGATATCGAGCCCCCGCATCGGGCTCCCTGCTCAGCAGGGAGCCTGCTTCTCCCTCTGCCTGCCGCTCCCCCTTCTCATGCTCTTGCTCTCTGACAAATAAATAAAATCTTTAAAAAAAATTTCTTTTGAATAAAATCAAAATGATCAGGAGATACCCACAAGAAATCTGGCCATTTCCACTTGGGATAGCCTTTTTTGGTTGGTGGTGGGGCAGGGAAGCATTTTGGAATTTTGAGCATTTTGGAATGCTCTTCCTGGTCATTCTAAGGTCTCTTACCACTGGACACCGTACTTACTTGATGCAGCGGTCAGCGGCAGGCAGAGGCTGTGGCCCTGGCTCGCACACCCTAGGGAACAGCTGAAATGACTCAGCCTTCAGGGAATGTTCAGAAGAGATTGTAGGAAGGAGGAGCTCTTGCAAAGAAGCAAACATCCCAGTCTCAGGAACCTAGGGCTTTCTTAATGCTAAACTTACCTTGGCTCTGCAGTGCCGTGAGAGATAATCTCTTTAATCATGAGATGATAAATCGTGTTTTTACCTGATGAAAATGGGATCAACCTTGTCCACTGATAATACCAGCCCCTTGTCATGGAAACCCCCATTTGCCCTGCATACGAACGCCCCTTGTCGGAACATGGGATTCAACCGGTACTGGGGGCACTCTCAGAACCCATCTTTCCTTCCACCTTCAGAGCCGCTGTGGGTTGGTTTGGACCGGGTTATGCAGATCCTACGTGATGAAGCTGGACTTGACTTCCTCTTTTGGTGGCTCTGCCGTTGGAGGGCTCCCACTCTTCGAGAAGTGACTGGCCATCAGTTCGTAGCAGGGGGGAAATCCGGGATAAAGGAGAGACTCAGGGATGTGGAGGTGAAGGTGCTGGGGAGGGGCCCGGATGGGGGACAGGCGTGCTCGGTTTCCCGTCATGAGCGCCTTCATCAATAATTTCAGTTTTCCTTGGCTCCTCAGGTTTCTGTCTACAAAAACACGCTTTCCCCATCTTCCACCCAGTGTAGAAGGGGGCAATGGATCCCTCTTACCCTTCTCATTCCTTAGTAGGACGCACAATCAGACCCAAAACACAGAACCCGGTCCTTGCGCTTTAGTGACTCCCTCGGAAGCAGGGCTGCCTCCCCGTCTCGCCACGTTCAGACGTCTCTCGCTGGGTTTCAGAAGGCATCATACTTTGTAGGTTAAAACAACTTGCGAACTCCCAAAAGGGGAGGGAAAACTAAACCCATAAAAGTACAGGATAAGAAGATGCTCTACAGAAAAATTCCTTTCCCGATAATTAAGACTGTTTATTTTCCTCTGGGAAGGACCTTTTAGTTTAAAAATCAATTTTTAAACTGTCGTTGGTTCTGTGATGTGAAGGGGTTGGAAAGGTTGCTTCCCGCTTGAAGCTTGTGTCATTCGACAGTTACTGCATTGAGGACTTAGAAATCCTAACTGAATGTGCACGTCTATAATCTTCTTTTTCTTCATCAAATGTCTGCTCTGGAAATCTTTAGTTTCACAGTATTTTTCCTAATTGTGTTGTCTTCTGAAGAAGTTTTAATACCAGCAAGTACCATTCAGACCATTAACATAATTCCAAAAATAGTAATTGACAGTCTCATTTGAGATGGCACAGTGGGGAGGTCGCGAGTCACTAAAAGAAAAAAGGTTTCAATTTCCTTGACACCATATGGAATGATATCCTCAATCTAATTTTGTATTAGTTTTCTTCATGAAATTCCAAATTTGCAGTGCTTTTGAGACATTATTTTGTGTTCCAGTTTAGGTTATACTTAATTTCAGAGAGTTTTAAGGTTAAAAAGAAACCATATTATCCTGTTTCCTCTCTTATTATTTAACGGTATTCTGTAAGAAATACTTACAAAGATAGGAAGTTCCTTGTTTTATGTACATTCCAAAAAAGGGACATGGAATGGCATATTTTACAGCTCCTTCAAAGAGGGTTAAGGGGAAGTCACAAATATTAAAAAGTAAATTTCATCTTCGGGGCACGTGGGTGACGCAGTCCTTTAAGCATTTGCCTTTGTTTCAGGTCATGATCCATGGTCCTGAGATCGAGTCCCAGGTCAGGCTCTCTGCTCAGTGAGGAGCCTGTTTCTCCCTTTCCTCCTTCCCCTGCTTGTGTTTCCTCTTTTGCTGTCTCTCTCTCTGTCAAATAAATAAATAAAATCTTTAAAAAATAGTAAATTTTATTTTTGGATCAGTTGATATGCGAACATTTGTTCACATTTTTTAATTATTTCACCTAGTGCTAGTTTGCATTTGTAAAAGAGGATTTCGTTTTAAATCATACTGATGAGAGAAGATAAGTTTCTTCTGACCTTTTTGTGCTAAGGACAGTGGCGCTTGACCCTTAAAGAATGCAGAAGTTGTTGTTCTGATCCCCTGTGCAGCTGAAAATCTACAGATAACTTTGGACTCTCTGAAAGCTTTCCTAATAGCCTACTGTGGATGGGAATCTGACCCATAACATAAACAGTAGATTATTACATTGTTTTTTTAAAGATTGTATTTAACCGAGAGAGACACAGCGAGAGAAGGAACACAAGCAGGGGGAGAGGGAGAGGGAGAAGCAGGGTTCCTGCCAAGCACGGAGCTCCAGTGTGGGGCTCAAACCCAGGACCCTGGGATCATGACCTGAACGGAGGCAGATCCTAATGACTGAGCCACCCAGGGCCCCAGATTATTACATTTTTAATGATATATATATATATATATATATATATATATATATATATATATTATATACTGTATTCTTACAATAAAGTAAGCTAAAGATAGTATGATTAAGAAAATCGTCTGATATAAAAAAAAAACACAACACACCAGTGCTCTAAAATGATAGCATTTTAAATTATCAGGGAACCTAAACCCCAACAAAAATCTGTGATTTTATTGTGGACAATTTGCATTTTAATAGAATTTTCGTAGTCTGTCTTGACTCTAGAAATACTAGGTATTTCAAAATAAGTCAAGTCTCACTTTTGCCTAACAATTTTCTTGACCTGAAAATATAGTAAGACTTTAAAGACACACCCTACAAGAGGGGAATCCTAGTAATTTTTAACAGGCTTTCATTTATTTCCCAAAGAAGGAGAAAACGTATACTTTGTGATAATCTGTTCCTTCCAGCGAGAAATACAAACTAAATGCAATACAAACATTTATATGGCAAAACTAAGTGTGTGTATGTCATGTTTGGGTGTGTGTGTGTGTGTGTGTGTGTGTGTGTTACATATATATATATATATTTAAAGATATTATTTATTTGACAGAGAGATAGAGAGGGAGAGCACAAGTAGGCAGAGAGGCAGGCAGAGGGAGAGGGAGAAGCAGGCTTTCTCCTGAGCAGGGAGCCCGATGCAGGGCTCGACCCCAGCACCCTGGGATCATGACCTGAGCTGAAGGCAGCCGCCCAACCGACTGAGCCACCCAGTCGCCCCTGTTACATATATTTTTGATACCAGGTTTATGACTTTGGTAAGTGCCTCAAAACTCTCCCAAAACAACTAAACAATATTGCTTGATTTCGGGTTCGTGCATCTGCTTTATGTCCATACAGAAACCTGCCCGTGAGTAGTATTATCAGTTTTATGTATAATTGCCAAAATTGGGAAACAACCGAGATGTCCCTCGGTAGCTGAATGGATGAACTGATACATTCAGACAGCGGAATCTTATTTAGCATTAGAGGAGATGAGCTATCAAGCCGTGAACACATCGGGAGAAAACTTCAGCGACTATTACAGGCGAAGGAAGGCAGTGTAAAAAGGCTGCATACTGTATGTTTCCGGCTCTGTGTTGTGTAGGAGACAATGGACGGGATCCGTAGTGGCCCGGCAGTGCGGGCAGGGAAGGATGGACAGGCAGCACACAGAGGGTCATCAGGGTCATGAAACCATTCCGTATGATGCCGTCATGTTGGCTACATGGCGTTCTACCCTTGTCCAAACCCACAGAGTGTGCAGCAGCAGGAGAGCATCTCAGGGTCCCTGTGGACTTTGGGGACGATGATGTGTTCGTGCAGGTCTGAAGGCACAGCATGAAGGTGTATTTGCCGGGGGTGTTGCTACCAGGACAGGCTATGCGTGAGTTGGGGCAGGGACGTATGGGAATTCCCTGTTCCCAATGCTCCTTTGTCAGGAACCTAAGACTGCTCTAAAAACTAAAGTCTATCAAATACAGAAATACAAGTATCTTTCGAAAGTGAGTTTTCTCTGATAAGCACGTCAGGCCATGAAGGCATCATTGGTGCTTGGGAATGGCTCGCGGTAATGCACACGAAAAGAACGACTGTGCATCACGTGCACTCCTCTGACCACACCGACTTTGGTTGCCCGTCTAGTGTAGCCCAGACACGCGATCTGCTTTAGAAACGACCTGTTACTGAGGACTGGGATATATGATTTGATCGATGTTCCTTCCTACCAATGCACGGTCCCATCTTCTCACTTCCCAGGGATGAGTGAGCTTTTGTTAAAGCTATTCTGTGTCCTGTTATGTCAGCTACTCACTCGTTCCTCTGTCTCTCCACCCATTCATCCTCCCTCGTTCCCTCCCTCCCTCCATCCGTTCAGGAAGAGCTGACTTGTACACTGCGCTTCTCGATCTTTGATGAAGAACACAAAAAAGAAAATGAGGTACTGCTTGCCTTAAGAAGTGTTTGTTCTGATAGGAGGTCTCTCGTGCTCAAGTAAATAAATTGTCACTTTTCTATGCTGGGACACCATATCTGACTGGAAGTGGACCCTCAGTGGCTTAGTCCTTCACATCATAGTAAGTGCACACAAGTGCTCTAGACATTGAAGAAGACTTCTGCGTGGTGTATGCTTTCTCCGTGGCTGTCGGGTGGTTCATCCGTGCCATGCATTCTCAGCAGGACCAACATCATCACCGGCGGGGTACGAGTCTGTTCTTGTGGGTAAAAAAAAATTCACACTCTTTTACATGTAAAATCCAGGTGTACCTACAATACATAAATAAATATACAGAATATCGGAGGGGTTAAAATTTCATTGGGAACGGCAAGTAGAGAAAAGAATGCCTAGCAAGGATCCTTAGGAAAGTGATAATGAAAAGAAGCTTAAGAAGCAGCAATTTATGCCCTCTACCTAGAACGAAATGGCCCCATCAAAATGATCTACGTTGAATCAGCCAGGGGGGACCACCGTGATTCTTCTGGATACCATTGTCTTCCTTGATTTTCTTTGCTTAATAGAATCGACAATTGAGCCCTACACTGATTTGGATAATTAATAGTGTTCTCAGGAGTTTAATTCTCCTTAAATTGTCACTGACTTCCTCCAAGACAAGATCATGGGAGGAAATTCAGACACTGTGGAACCACGGGACAGGAAGAGGGAGAGGTCTTATGGCTTCGTGCACGTGATCATTCCGTGGCCCGTTTTGAGATGATACCTATAGTTTTACTGAGTTACTTCGGGGCTAGGCATGAACCTGACGACAGTGGCCATGTTATTTGGAAGCACCCAACTTCCAAATCCAAGTGCTCCATTGCACACTGAAGGAATAAAGTCCTTGTTTCAACCATTATTCTTCAACAACATGGGCTGTTTGAAGTTTGACATACTCAAATGAATTACATCTTTATTTGCTGACTTCGTTCTTTAAGTGTGTGGACTGTACTTTATTTAAAATCTCCATTTCCCCGTTTTAGTATTTGCCCACTTCCCTTGCATACAGCTCACTCGGTAGATTTTGGCTGGGTCAACTGTGCAAAACCCGCTAGCCGCAGCTCCCATCTAGCCTTGTTATTAACTCCATGCTTGGAATAAAATTATCTTCCCGTAACTAATGCTGTCTTTACTCAGGTCCGTCTCGACACCGATACATGACTTGAGACCTTGCAGGAGTCTGGTGTCTTCAGCAGGTGCATCACTCATACCGGACTGACGGGACACGCTGTGTCTGGGGCGGGGCTCAGCTCCCATCTCAGACTGTCCTAGACCAGTTAGCCTGCGGCTGTACATCTTCCTACCCTTGTGCAGCAGCGGGGCTGGCGGTCACAGAGCCCAGCTAATACCAGATAATTTCTGTGAGAGTAAACAAGATGTATCCATAGCTTTACTGGGTAATTTCTGTGAGATGAAAGGATACATGCCCACATCTTTTTGAAAACCTTGTAGATGAGATACATTTTTGCCACTTGCAAAGGCATGTGCAGTATCTTCGCAGGAAGCCAAGGGATAGTTTAGTTTGCGTCCTCATTTTACAGTTGAGGGAACTGCGAACTAAGATGTTTTACAACGTATTATAGAAGAGAACATTTAGGAGGAAATACACGGGAGTAAGCTGAGCGCAGGAGTTTCAGAGCCGTGGTACTGTTCCGCATGATACCGTATTTTCTTTTTCGATTTTCATTACTTTCTAAAATTCCGGTATGATTAACATGCAGTGTCCTGTTCATGTCAGGTGTGCAGTGTAGTGATGGGGCAAATCTCCGCGTGACTCAGTGCTCATCACGGTAAGTATCCTCTGAATCTCCTCCACCTGCGTCGCCCCTTCCCCTGCCGCCTCCCGACTGGTACCACCAGTTTGTTCCCTACAGTGAAGATCTGATTTTACATGTATTCCTTTTTATGTTTATTATTAGGTTAGGTCTCTGTTTTGTGTTTCTTTCTCATTCATGTTTATTATTAGGTTTCTTTCCTCCTAGCGTGTGTTTTTTCTTAAATTCCACGCGAGTGAAATCATACGATATTTATATTTGTCTGACTTCGGTCCCTTAGCGTTATACTCTCTACATCATCCTTGTCATTGCAGATGGTGAGAAGTCTTTCTTCTGTAATATTCCACCGCCCATTCACGGTCGGTGCACACTCGGGCCGTTTCTGTATCGTCGCTAGCGCAGACAGTGCTCCTGTAAACATAGGGTGCGTGTGTCTTTTCAGATCAGTGATTTTGTATTCTTCGGGTTAATACCCAGTACTGCAGTGGCTGGATGATAGCATGGCTCTATTTTTATTTTTTTGGAGGAACCTCCACACTGTTTTCCGTGGTGGCTGCACCAGTTTGCTTTCCCACCAACAGTGCACGAGGGTTCCTTTCTCATTCTTGCCACATTCTTGCCAACACGTCTTGTTTTTACTTAAGCCATTCTGACAGGTGTGAGGTAATATCTCATGAGGTTTGGATTTGCATTTCCCTGAGGATGAGTGATACTGAGCTCCTTTTCATGTGTGTGTTGGCCATCTGTATATCTTCTTTGGAGAAGTGTCTGTTCAGGTCTTTTACCTATTTTTTTTCTTGTTTTTATTAATTATTTTTATTAACATATAATGTATTATTTGCCCCAGGGGTACAGGTCTGTGAATCATCAGGCTGACACTCTCTTTTACCTATTTTTAACTGGATTACTTGGGTTTTTTTGTGTGTTCAGTTGTGTAAGTTCTTTCGATGTTTTGGATACTGTTTATCAGATATGTCTTTCGCAAATATCTCCTATGCTGTGGGTTATCTTTTAGTTCTGTTGATCATTTCGTTTGCTGAGCAGAAGCTTTTTGTTTTGACGGAGTCCCAATAGTTTATTTTTGCTTTTGTCTCCCTTGTCTCAGGAGACGTATCTAGAAAAATGTTGCAGCAGCTGATGTCAGAAAAATTACTGGCCTGGGCTCTCTGGTAGGATTTTTATTGTTTCAGGTTTCACATTATTTTTGTGTATGGTGTGAGAAAGTAGCCCAGGTTCCTTCTTCTGTGTGTAGCTGTCCGATTTTCCCATCACCATTTCTTGAAAGGACTTTTTTACATGTCCATGCTGACTTTGTTGTATATGAAGTGACTATATAATTGTGGGTTACTTTCTGGACACTCCGTTCTGTTCTGTTGATCTGTGTATCTACTTTTGTATCATAATATTTTGGATTGTTACTGCTTTGTAGTATATCTTGAAATCATGGATTATGGTACCTCCAGTTTTGTTCTTGTTTTTCAAGATGGCCTTGGCTATTCAGGGATTGCATTAAATCTGTAGATTGCTTTGGGTAGTATGGACATTTTACTATTTGTTCTTCTAATCCATGAGCATGGAATGTCTTTCCATTTGTGCCATCTTCAAGTTCTTTCATCAGTATTGTAAAGTTTTTAGAGTAGAGGCCTTTCACCTGCTTGGTTCAATTTATTCTTAGGTATTTTATTATTTTTGGTATAATTGTAAATGATATTGTTTTCTTCATTTCTCTTTCTGCTACTTCATTGTTGGTGTGTAGAAATGGAAGAAACATTCTGTATATGGATTTTGTATCCAACATTATGAATTCATTTATCAATTCTGATAGTTTTTTGGTGGCGTCTTTAGGACTTTCTATATGGAGTATCGTGTAATCTGCAAATAGTGAAAGTTTTACTTCTTCCTTACCAATTTGGATGTCTTTTATATATTTTCCTTATCTGATTGCTGTGGCTAGGGCTTAAGTTCTCTGCTGAATAAAAGTGGTGGGACGTCCTTGTCCTGTTCCTGATCTTTGGGGACAAGCCCAGTTTTTAACTGTTGAGTATTATGTTAGCTGTGGGTTTTACATATATGGCCGTTAATATGTTGAGGTGTGTTCTCTCTAAACCAGTTTTGTTGAAGGTCTTTGTCATGAACAGATGTTGCACTTGATGAAATGCTTTTTGAGAATCTATTGAAATGATGAAATGATTTGTATCCTTTCTCTTGTTTATGTGATTTATCACATTGATTGATTTGCAAATATTGAACCACCATAGCATGACAAGAGTAAATCCCACTTGATTGTGGTGAATGATTTTTGTGACGCTATGTTGCATTCAGTTTGCTAGTATTTTGTTAAGAATTTTTGCAGCTCTCTTTTTTTTTGTAATGCCTTTTTCTGGTTTTGGTATCATGGTCGTGCTGGCCTCATAAAATGTATTTGGAAGCTTTACTTCCTCTTCTATTCTTTGGAATAGTTTGAGAAGAACAAGTATCAACTGTTCTTTAAGTATTTGGTAGAATTTACCTGTAAAGCCAAATGGGCCTGGAGTTTTATTTGTTGGGAGTTCTTAATTTTTTTTTTTTTAATTTTATTTATCTGAGAGAGAGAGCATGAGCAAGAGAGCACAAGCGGGGGAGCAGCAGAGGGAGAGGGAGAAGCAGACTCCCCACTGACCAGGGAGCCCAGTGCAGGGCTTGATCCAGTGACCCTGGGATCATGACCCAAGCTGAAGGCAGCTGCTTAACCAATGGAGCCACCCACATGCCCCGGGAGTTCTTAATTTTATTGCTTCTAATTGGCCTGTTCAAATTTTCTATTTCTTCCTGATTCAGTTTTGGTAGCTTATATGTTTTTAGGAATTTTTCCATTTCTTTCAGGTTGTCCAGTTTGTTGGTGTGTCATTTTTCATAATATTCTCTGATAATCCTGTGTATTTCTGTGGTGGGGGTTGTTAATTCTCCTCTTTCATTTCTGATTTTATTTGAGTTCTCTCTCTCTCTCTCTCTCATTGGTTTGGTAGAGGTCTATCAATTTTGTTTCTCTTGTCAAAGAACCAGCTCCTGGTTCCTTTGATCTGTTCTATTGGGTTTTCTGTTTTGTTTGTTTGTTTATTTATGTATTTATTAGTTTCTATTTCATGTGTTTTTGTTCTGATCTGTTTTATTTACTTCTACTGGTTTTGGGTTTTTGTTTTGTTTTGTTTTGTTTTGGTTCACCTTTTTCTGGCTCCTTTAGATGTAAGCTTAGGTTGTTTGTGTGAAGTTTTTCTTCTTGAAGTAGGCTTGTATTTGCTCTAAAATTCCTTCTTAGAACAGTTTTGCTCTATCCCATAGATTTTGGCCTGTGTTTTTGTTTTCATTTGTCTTCATTTGATTTTGTAATTTCATCTTTGATTTCTTTGTTGACCCATTCACGTTTAGTGCTGTATTACTGAAGTCCATGCATTTGTGTTCTTTCCAGATTTTTTCCTGGGGCTGATTTCTAATATCAAAGGGTTGTGGTTGGAGAAGATTGATGCTATGACTTCAGTCTTTCTAAGTTTGTTGAGGCTTGCTTTATGGCTTCACATTAGGTTTGTATATGACATCTTATTTATATGGCAGTGTATATTAAGTTGATGGTCACTTGGGTTTGTACCCATTCTGAAAGCACTAAATTTTTACTCTCTTCCCTCCCACATTATAGGTATTTGGTGCAAAACCTTACATCCTTTATTTTCTGAATCCCTTGACTGATTTTTTTTTTTAAGAGATACTTGATTTTACTGCTTTTGTGATTCCTTCTTCTCTTATTCCTGCTTATGGTCTTTCGTTTCCACTCAGAGAATACCTTTAACATTCCTTGTGAGTCTGGATTTGTGGTGGTGAATTCCTTTAACTTATGTTTGCCTGGAAAACTCTCTCTCCTTCTGTTTTGAATGAAAGCTTTGCTGGATAGAGTATTCTTGGCTGTAGGTTTTTTCCCTTTAGCACTTTGAATATATCATGCCAATTTCTTCTGGTCTGCCAAGTTTCTTCTGAAATATCAGCTAATAGCCTTATGGGTTTTCCTAATATGTAACTCTCTTCTCTTGGTGCTTTTAAAATTCTCTCTTTGTCACTACCTATTGCCATTCTAATTACTGTGCATCTTGCATCTTGGTGTGGTCCTCCCAGGGGTTGACTTTGTTGGGGGCTTTTTGTGCCTCCTGCATCTGGATTTCTGTTTCCTTCCCCAGACTAGGGAAGTTTTTGGCTGTTATTTCTTTAAATAACACCCTTCTCTCTCTTTTCTCTTTCTGAGATTCCTATAATGCAGATGTGATTAGCCTTGATGGTGTCACTGAGTTCCCTAAGTCTATTTTCATTTTTTGTAATTCTTAGTTAGTTCTCCGGTTGTGTTCATTGCTTTCCATTATTTTGTCATCTAGGTCACCAATTCATTCCTCTGCTTTCTCAAGTCTACTATTTGTTCCCTCTATTGTATTTTTAATTTCTGTTATTGATTTCTTCATCTCTGATTATTACTTATATTTTCTACTTTTTTTGTTGAGGGTCCTACTGAGATCCTCCATTCTTTTCTCAAGTCCAGTGGGTATCTTTATGACCATTATTTCACATCCTTCATCAGGCATATTGCTTATCTCTGTTTCCTTTAGCTCCATTGCTGTGATTTTGTCCTATTTTTTCATTTGGGATATTTCCTTCTAGGTCCTCATTTTGTCTAACTATGTGTGTCTTTTCTACGTATTCGGAAAGTCAGCTGCATCTCCTGGTCTGAAAAGTAGTAGCCTGTTGAAGAAGCGTTCCTGTAGTGCCCTTGCTGGTTTACCAGAGTCGGGCATGTCTGGGGTGTCCCCTAGGTATCTTGCATGAGCCCCGCTATTGTTGTTGATCTGTGTTTGCCTTCAGTCCAGTCATCTCCAGTGGCTGTCTTGGCTGTTATGGGCAGGTTTTGGTCCCCGTGTTGTTAGTGGACAAGTCTGAGGCTGCCGTGGGCTTGAGTTGGGTCAGGTCAGGTGTTTGCCACCGCTGTGGCAGCACCAAACTGCAGGGTGCTGTCCCTGTGTTGTCCCCTGAGAAGCTTTCATTGGTGGGCGGGTCAAGCAGTCAGACCAGAAGTCTGCTCTGGGTCCCCTGTCATTGCTGCAGAGGGCGGTGTGTGCGGTGCTCTTTCTCTCTCTCCCAGGCGGGAGTCACTTTGGAGTGGTGCTGCCCCTTTTTGTGGGTGCTTGCACAATGCCATTGTTTTGGCACTGCTTTTGAGAACTCAGGTGTGCCGTGGGAGGGACCTGGAGTGGCTTTGGAGGGATTTCTGCTGTGGATAGCCTAGATGGTGCACAGGAGAGCCTTGGGCAGGGGCACGCTGTTGGCAAGCCAGGTGGACTGTGCTGGTCCCCGCTGGTGTTGGTGTACGTGGTGCACATGGTGCGCACCAGTTCTTCTGCTCTTGGAGAAGTCTGCTGGCGATCCCTCTCCTCCCACACATGCTCTGAGGTGAGGGAATGAATCTCCCTGCAGGACACCCCAGGCATTTTTCAAAGTGCTGCTTCTGTGGTGTGGTATGCTGTCTCTTGAAGGATGGGGCCTCCGTTTCCTGGGCCTCCCAGCTCTCCACAAAGACAAAGACAAGACAAAGATGGAGACCTCTGTTTTTAAGTTCTGGGTGTTAAGCCCCACTGATTGTAAACACTTGCAGTGTTAATCCCCTCTGCTTTCCAAAGCCAGTTGTTACCGGAATTCATCATCCCCAGCCAGTCCTTGAGCCTGGAGTGCCTGGTGTGGGGTCTGTTCCTCTCCCGCTCTCCCTTCTCCGTGTTTGTGGAGTCCCTCCCTCCTGCGGTCAATCCTGCTGCTTGCTTTGGTTCCAGACCATGTTTCCTCCGTTCCTACCATTTTCAGGGTGGCCTCTTGGCTGGGATAGGCTACGGAGGGTGCGTGGTACCAGTGTTGGGGTCATTCTCTGGGTTACTTACACTGATGGGGTGTGATCTAGACGCAGCCCCGGGACGCGGTGTGCCTAGGAGCCTCCCACTCGCCCGTCTTCCCCAGAATGTTCTTCAGTGTACCCGAGTGGCGGATGCATGTCCTTGCACATTTGTCAGAGCGCACGCGATGCCCAACACCGGGCGCCCCGATGAAGCTTGTGGACTCGGGGTGGCGCTGACGTGTGAGTGGAAGGTCATGGACAGTAAGCTGTCGGTGGTGCAAGTCACCACTCTGGTGGACGGTGTCGACAAGGAGGGCTGTGGGGTGCGGGGGCTGGACGCACATGAGAACTCTGCATCGCTGCTTGTATGATGGGGGAAGGGGGCCCCTGCAGCTCGGGGCGCAGCCAGCCTCTGGAAGCCGGCCGCGCAGGGACACACACCCTCCCCTCGAGCCTCCCGAGGAACAGGGCCCTGCCCACAGCTCGCCTTGAGCCCATGAGGCCTGTGTCAGCCTTCTCTGACCTTGAGGACTGTGAAGGTGAAATGTTTGGGGCTTTTTGGCCACTATATTTGTGGTAATTAGTTAAAGCTGGGATAGACAATGGACGCATCTCACTCGTTAGTTCAAAAAACACGTTGAACGTTGGACATGGGACATGGTTCCGACCTACCCTTTTAGTTACGGGGCAGAAATGCTGTGGGACACAGAAGGTCGAGGGTCCTAAGTTTGGACAGTGGGAAAAGACAGGACAGAGGAAGAGTATTTTTCATTCAGACCATCAGAAAGTTGCCAGGACCAGAAGAACAGAATGAAGTTGTCTGTTTCCTCTTGCGCCCCACCGCGGCAGAGGCTCGGCCATCCAGGAAATGCTGCGCCCAGGCCATGTCCGCGGAGCCGCGGCGAGTCTCCGGCAAGTCCCGTCTCTCCGCCCGCGCCCGGCTTCCGAGCCCACACATCTGTGTCTCCCCAGCCGAGGCCCTTCTGCGGCTGCTGGACGCCTGCCGGGCCCATGCACGTGCCGGGGAGGATGGCCCTGCCAGGCCCTGCTCCGGTGCTGGACAAATGGTCCCGGCCCCTCACGGACCAACACCGTGGCCATCCGCAGTCCTCCTCCTCCGTCTTAGGTCGCTGCTCTGCCCCCATGCGCGGGATCACCTCCGGGGAACAACCTGCCTTCACATCTTTATTCCAAGAAGCGCTTTGGAGGGAAAAAAGCCCGCATAAGACAGTGGCCGTCATTTTTCTAATCCGTGGAGAATTGAGAAGCCGCGTCCACACGGGTGGTCAGTAAGACGCTGATCATATGTCCTGTGCAACCCCGCGTCGCGCCTGGGAAACCGGAAGAGCTCATTCCCTTGTTTCTTTTGGTGCCTGTAAAGCATCTTACGAAGGCGAACACGCACAACCCCACTAGGTGCTGTGCGGGAGGCAAGTGTGTGCCCGGGGACCGTGATCTGTCCGAGTGCTTCGATGGCACCTAAACACAGACCCTCTTCTGTCCCTGAAAGCAGTGCCTGGGGGCAGTCCGTTCGCTGGACGCTTCAGCAGTGCCCACAGGGCCTGCCGACCCATGTAAGGAAATGTCAGCGGAAATGCTGAGAGCCCATGGACGGAGTGAATGATCTAGCAGCCCTCATTAGGGTATAACTTTTATAACCTGTTTGTTACAAGCAGAGAACGTGAGGGTTGTATGGGCTCTGAACATGAATGTCAACCTCTAGAACCCCTAACTGAAGTCGTTTCCCACATTTTTTTCTACAAGGCAGAGTTATTTGCTCGTCTCTTACAAGACAATTGCCTGCCCCTCGAATCCGTGCACGTTTACAGGCGAGAGCTTCCGACTGTGATTCGTTTTTGAGTTTCAGTGAAGAGCAGATGTTCAGATTTTATGATAAATGCATATAAATATACAAGCTAATTTTATATCGTGCCAGTCTTTTGAAAGTACAGATGACATAGTACCAGGACGCTCGCTTTTACTGATTCTGTCCCTTCCACACATTCCACACTCGACCAATGTATCCACGACCTGGCATCATTTGGACACAGAACCTTACTAAGAACTGAAACCTAATCTTACTATTTTTTTTTGTTTCCCATAGATTTTATTTTTATGTTTTAACTTGTAAGTGCAGTATAGGTAGCATACCATATGCGACCGGGTTCCGGCATACGGTACAGTCATCTAACAGTTCTCTGTGTGACTCCGGGCTCAGCGCAGCCGCCCGCCTTCACTGCCATCACCTCATGCCCCCATTTCCACCCCCAGCTCCCCTCTGGCGACCCTCACTGTGTTTTCTGTAGTTAAGAGTCCGTTTCTTGGTTCATCTTTTTAAAATTCGTTCGTGTGCTTTGTTTCTTAACATCCCACACCTGAGTGACATCCCACGGTGTTTGACTTTCTGTGACTGACTTTGCTGGGCTCCTAATCACAAGTTCGGAGCTTTGGGAAAGTGTGAGTAATCTTCCTGTTTGCTGCCAGCCCCGAACTTGTGTCACTCCCGCCTGCTGTTGGTGGAGCCTCGTAGAAACATGGTATGTTTCCATTTCTGTTGGAATACTAAGTTTCAAGACCAACCAGTGATCTTTATGCGTCCTTCCCTTGTCTTCAAAATGACATGACCAACGTGTTACCCATGTCAGAACAGGCATAGGTTATCCCTGATGAGCTCACTGTATTTATGATGCAGATCAATTATACTGAACATTTCTATCCATTTTAAGGACCAAAAAAGCATATATTTCACCTGGTTTTCTTGGTGCTGATGGCCATGGCTTAGCACTAATAGCACAGGAATTCTTCCCCCAATGCCCCTGACCTTTGCCCTCTCCAAGGGGAGCTGGGGTTGTCCTTCTGCGAATGATGTTCACGAAGAAATGCTCTTCAGCCTGAAGTCCTCACGCGAGCGCTGCTGTCCAGAGAAACCCAGAAGAGTCCGTTCCCGCACCTGCTGCACCCCGCCCTCCTGTGGGCAGCAGCTCCTCGAAGGGGTCGTTCACTCTGCCCGACAGCGTCTCCCGCCCGGGGCACGCTGCTCCTCTTAGGTGTTCTATGTCAGCCCTTCTCAGCCTGTGCTTGGTAGGACCCCGGGAAGACCTCCGGGCATGCGTGCTAGTCCAGAAGTGATGACCACACGGGACAATCTGATGACTATCGTGTCCTTCTTCGATGTCCCCTCTCTCGCTCCCTCCCGCTCTTCTCCCGCTAGCTCTGCCTCTCTCCCTCTCTCTCTAGAGAATCCGCAGTGTAATCTATCATCTCATCTATCCTATCTGTCATCTGCAAGCAAAATGATAGAGACACAGACCCCTGCGGAGCCATTTTCAAGGACTGCTGGTGTACTAAAGGCAATTTTATACGAGTGAGTAAAAAACAGATGACTTCTCATCGATTCTTCTTTTAGCTATTAAAGTTTGTTAAAGGCCGAGTGTTACGGATGAAATATTTATGCCCCCCCCCCACTCCCAGATTCATATGGCGAAACCTAACCCTCAGGACGATGGTATTTGGGGCTGGAATCTTTGGGAGGTGATCAGGTCATAAGGGAAAAGCCCCTGTGAATGGATTAGTGCGTTTCTAAAAGAGGCCCCAGAGAACTCGCTTGCCCTCCCGCCGTTGAGGACACACAAGATGGCCCTCGCCCGAACCCAACCGTGGTGGTATCCTTAGCTCAGACTTCCGGCGTCTGCAACCGCAGTGGAAGAAGGGCCTGTTGCTCATTTGAGCCTCCCAGCCTGTGGCATTCTCCGACAGCAGCCTGACCGGAGACACGAAATTTCTCTGTATTTCAAGAAAGATGACATGCGCATTGTCCTTAGGAGATCTGAGTAGGTTGAGGGGCAGAAGGTCAATGGCAGAACCTCTGTAAGACAGAAGTTTGAGTCCAGATGCAATGAACGCCTGTTGTTTAAAGGAACAGGACGAGAAAAGCGCCATGGGACAAGGCACCGTGTCTGCCCCCACCTTACCCTGGAAGCTGCTCGCCGGCAAAGGTGAGCCGTGAACACCTCTTCTGGGTTCCCTGCTCCAAACACAAGCCCGTGTTATTTTCAAAACAATAGTGCTGCAGCTTACTTTGCTGCTTGTACTTTCACAAACTGATACACACAAGATAACTTTTTAAGTCTGATTTTTTTTCTCGGGATGACGAGCTGCGTGCCTAGTGCCTCCCGTGTAAACGTGGACAGTCAGCCAAGTGCGAGTCAAATGAGGTCATGCTTGGCATGTCTCTACATGCGACGTTATGTCTATAAGCTCCTCGGAGGGTAACATCTCGCTCCATATGACGAGCTTACGGTCCCGTCTTAGGCATCGCTACAGCTCTGTCACTTCTGGTTACCCGTGATTGGACGGGGAGCCGCGGTACGGGACATCTCGGACAGAAACTCTGGCCTCACAACTCATGAGAGAGACGTAAGGTGGAGACCTCAGGTTTGGAGCTCGTTCCAGCCCACAAGCCGTTTCTTGAAACCGTGGATTGCGCCAAGCTGGGGTACCTTTCAGTTGGGTTCTCTGGAGCCATCTGCACCTTAGAAGGTCATAAGCAACTGTGGGTCATAATACTCGTTCCCAATCAATGTGGACAAACACTTAAGAATGGAAAATGCTAGAGGCTGTTATAGTTTCAGCGGAAACGAGATTTTGTGTTTATGTGTAAGTTATTTACTTGACAATAGAGCACAAGGCTGGCTGCCCGTATCGTGAGTCTGAACTCTCTCCCTACGTATGGGCACCAGGCAGTTTCTCTGTGTCAAGGGATCCTGCTGGGACTCGTTCCCATGCAGGAAGAGCTCATTCTTTTATGTCAATCATCGGTCTCACTTCCAGTAAACTTGCATTTGTACTCCTGTGTTTTATTTTCTGAAGAAAGAACCACTTCAAACATTAATTTCACTTGAAAATTTAGCTCAAGATCGTTTTCCTATTGGAAGAATCACTACTTTCAGTTTGCTAGGTATCGCCAAGAACCAAAGCTCTCTTTTGTTTGTCAAGAGGGAATCATCTTAAAGACGAGAGAGCAGTGCTATTTGCTCAGTCGAGTGGGGAGTGGAGCTTGTGGATAGAAGTGCTTACCTAGCAGGTCCCCCCCCCCACCTCTCCTGTGCACCTGCCATCAGGCCCGTGTTTGGAAAATGTACACACAGGTTGGTCTGTGAACAGGTCTTGCCTACGAACGTATAAAATAAATACACTGTTATTGGCAATGGTCTGGCAACGGCTCAGAACTTTTCAACACACAGTGTGATGCTCATGCAGGAATTAGATTTACAGCAACAGTGAGATGTGTTCTGCCCAGTGGAATACATCACAGGCCACGTCTACCAGCTACTAACGTGGGTGTGTAGCACTGATTCATATGCTTGCTTTATTAACTTTAAGAGAGAGTAAGAGGACTGCGGGTTGGCTAGCCAGCACAGAGCGGGGTAGAGCAAAATCTCCGTCCCTGTCGTCCTCATCAGAGCAAGAGAAACTGAGACAGCTTGTGAGTTGGCCTTATCCTTGTGTTCATAAAGATCCAGTCTCGTCCTGGACTCTGTGAAAAATACACATTGTAGTTGTCCGATCGTAGCTAAGAAGGTTGCTGATTTTTTCTTTCTGTAATTCTGTAATTTTGAACTATCTTTAGGACTCTGCCTGAAGTCGTTTCCATTTTACATATTTCAGTGCATTTGTTTGGGATTTAAATTCTGTAGGTTAATGTAGAATTCAAAACTTGTCACTCAAAGACATATCAGTAAAGTAAAAGAGCATAAAATCAGTTGTTTTTAAAATCTATCTATAGATAGATCTATCTATATATGTCTATATGTATACCCTCTCTTCCTCTGTCTCTGAGCTATTGGCTTACACCTGGGTCTATATGCACGTGTCTGTGCACAAAGAAGCACTTTAAGCCAGACAATGTGTCACTCATATCTACACAGTTTCAAATGACTTTATTACAGGCGAAACTGAATTCTCTTACTGTCAACAGAAATCTCGGCAATACTCCGTTCAGTGCCTGAACTTGCACATGACCTTGCCTCCGGGATCTAAGAATAGCCACCTCGCACCGTGATACAGCCCCACTGTGTGTCTGCTCTCCTCTCTGCATATTCTTTCTTGTGCATAACTCAGACTTGCCAGTGGAAGAGAGAACAGCAGCTCTGTCCCCTGCCTGAGCCTTTCCGGCACTTGCCGTCATGGCCGGGGGACTCTCCGCCATGCTGGCGTCGGGTGAGAAGTCGTGTGTGTATCTGTTTCCTGTGTCCAGCAGGACCTGCCCCGTCCCCCGCACCGTTCTTGCCATGGCTCCTGTCACAGTCACCCGAGGAAGCCAGGAACAGGATGGAAATCGCAAACGCGAGAGCACTCCTGAGATACGTTTGTCAAGTTTTTTCCTGTATCTGGGATCTGACTCCATTCTCTTCTCGTCAAGACCAGAGCCAGCGCAAGGTCACCTGGCCTTGTCGGAGAGGCCTTTAAACCCCATTACTCACTGTCCCCTCAGTCCATAACGTTGCCTGTGTTAACGAGTGACTCCTTCCTTCCTTGTGTGGTAGCATGTCGTGGCAGGCCAACATGTCAACCGGACTCTTACGCTTTATCTGTGCCTACCGTCCTCTTCGTTCTGTGTCACAGACTGAACGATGTCGTTGGTTGGATCATCACGCTGCATGCAACACACGTGGGGAGAGCACTAAGCATTAATATGGTCCTGACCTCTTGTACGGAACTTTTCTCACCACGAAATAAAGCCCCAGTATATCATAACCTGATTTCACAGAACTGTCCCATTTTAACTGTCCTATCTGACTTCAGTGAACCACATGATATTGCGTCGAATAAACAGCCCCCCAAACTTACATGCTATACTATAGGTTTCATTTTCTTTTTCTCTAAAAAAAAAAAAAAAAGCTATGAATATGTGTTGCTGGCAGGACTCGCTCAAGATTAGTGGAGTTGGACTTATCAGCAAACGGCCGTAGGGGACTGTTTCAAGGGGCAGACAGAACCATCTCCATAAAATATGCGTTTTCCTTGTCGGATGAAATCCCACAAACATTTTTGAGTCTTCCTGACTATGTACTGGCTTTTTTTTTTTTAAATTCCAGTACGCGTAATGGGCTCCTTAACTGCAAGGATCAGAAGCGGATCATGTAGAGGACATTTTGGCTCACTGAGACAAGGATTATTTGCTTTCATCTTAAATCCTGAAGCATTGGTATAAAGTGGCATATCGGGTAAAACCCCATTGGACGGACATATAAAAACAGGGCTGGTCGTATGGAATCACAGGGGCCGCTCATTATCCTCACGTAGAGGACTGTATGGATGGTGCCCTCTGGGGGGCACTCGCTTTTGGGCTTGGCCCTCACCCTCTGGGTGTTCCTGGAGACAACGCCGTGCAACCCTATGGAAACCACTGACTGCAGACCCACGTCTTCATTTTACCCAAGGTGGGAGTGAGTGTGTTATTTGAGGCAGGCATTCTCAAAAAATCTTGCTTGTATACATATAAAACAAGATATGATACAATGTACAAACAGGTATCAATATATCCCTGGTATGAAAATCTCATGGGGTGTTGATTAGGAAAAAATGTTTCAAAGTCTTCTTGGAAGGTGGTAATGAAGAAACAGAAAGGCTCTTTGCGTGACACGTGAAGCTTGATTGCACAGAAGGTGAAGGACAGAGAGAAAACCCCCTGTTTGGAGATGTTGGCCTCATGGAGACACCAGAGGGGACATGCCTCGTGGGTCTGCTAGAAGAGAGAGAATGAGTGACTTGAGCACTTCTGTGCTAACAGCTCTGTTTGCCTTTAACATCTCCTGCAGCATGGTTCCTCTTAGAGATCTTGTGCTTACCCTTAAACACACCTTGACCCATTCTGTTGCTTTCCAGACATTTCTGGTTCTGAGAAAATGTCTCATTTTTTTTTTATTACCAAGTCTCATCTGCTGGCATGAAAAAAGCCTCATCCACTTTAACCTTTGGAACCAATATTGAGCTTCTCTTCCTCATGCCGTCTTTAGGGCAAGGATGTGCAGAAGAGAAGTGTACATGGTTGACTTTCCCCCGTCCTGCCTCCTTTTCCCACTTTGCGTCTTACAGATTTAGAGCAGGGGAGACAAGAACTTAAGGAATGTGGAGATACAGGTTCACCCAACTGGGCTTGCTGCTTAAGGGTTCTCTTTCCTCATGTTGGCTGGTGGTCAGAGCTGACATCGTGGCAGGTGGGTTTTTTTGTTTGTCTTTTAAAGAATTTATTTGGTTATTTGGGAGAGAGAGAAAGAGCATGTGCATGAGTGCGGGGAGGCCAGAGGGAGAGGGAGAAGCAGGCTGACTTCCCAGTATGGACCCCGATGCGGGGCTCGATCTCAGGACTCCGAGACCGTGACCTGAGCCAAAGGCAGACGCTGGGCCCACTGAGCCAGCCGGGCGTCCCTGTAGCAGATGTTTGAGCAGGGAATGCTGCTCTGCTCCAGAGTGGCCAGTGGGAGTTCTTGGAGGGACCCGTGTGGCCCTCAGCACTGCACAGCTGCCCTGTTACCAACAAGGCTGGCTTCCCGTTGACCTTTCACGCTCCTTCAGCAAGTGCTCCCCTTACAGGCGCCTACTGCTGGAGCGCTCTGGGTTTGTGCAGCATGCCTGCCATCCCTCGGTCCCTAGATTTTTTGAGTCACCGTCATCGAGGCTGAAATACCAGAAGCACTGTCCTCCCTGCCTACTGCCACCAACCGTCCCTTAGGGGGGTAACCTGTTACAAGCAGATGTTCGCTGCGGTCACCAAGTTCCCTTGAATTTCCAATTTTCTCTTTTTTATGGGCTAGAGGTGGGTGAGTAGAAGGAAGTCTCAGGGCTGCCATCTTTATTATAAGGAAGGGAGGAACGTGTTCCTCGCGTGAATGTGTCCTTCCCGACTACCGCGCTCTGCCCCACTGGGCTTGCCGATACAGGGACGTTGGCCTGTTGCCAGGGACTGCTTTTCATGGCATGGTTTGGGTGAAGGCATTTAACTACATTAACAGAAATACTTTTTTTTAACTCTCATTGAATTATTTAGGCCAACTGACTTCACTGTGAATTTTAAAATCCAGTCTTTTAAACCCTTCCTTACGCCACCTGGAAGCATTTGGCTTCTTGGACGTAATAAATTCTAAATGAGTGTAATAAAATTCAACTGTACCCTAAGTAAATTTAAATTGTTTAATGTATCAGGTGCGTCTTTTTCAAGGGAAGGAAAAATGCTGTTTCTCGTGCCCCGTGCGTTAGGGTTCCGCGGGACGCCGCCAGGAAGCAGAAGCGCAACTGCCGCTGTGAGGCGTACAGACGGGTCTGGTCTCAGAACCCTGGTGCTACCCCTTCTCCTTCTGGCCAGTGTCTCCGTATCAAGCCGGCCCTCTCATCTGCTCCAGCCTGTCTTCCAGGTTGGCCGCCTCGCCTGTCCCCAGCCTCCGCTCTCCCAGGACTGTGAACACAGCTGTCCTGGACGGGTCCCGTCCCCTCAGGGCCCCCAGAGACCTGCGGTTTGCACAACAGCCTTTAAACCTGTGCACAGAGGATCCTCCCAAGCACGGCGATGGCCTCTTCCAGAAGCCACGGCGCTCCGGGGGCGGCAGACCCGCTCGGAGAGGTCGGTGCCGCCCGAGGCTCCAGCCCCAGCAAGGACACCCGAGTGACAGACTCGAGGTGCGCCATCAGGGAGATCTTCACAGAGAGCTTTCCTCGGGGTCCCCAAACCCCACCACGGGATGGAGTCTCGGTCTTCGTGGTCGTCCGGTCCCACACGTGCCGCGTGGGTTCTGTTTTCCCCCTATACCCTTCGGTGTTGTGTCGTGTTGCATTTCTGCATCTGACTCTGTTCCTGAGTTTGCGGGTCATGCGGCCTGGGCCAGCTTTCTTCTGCACAGAGCGCTGGGTTATTTTCAAAGAAAGCAGCAGCTGCTGCTGCTGCTGCTGCTTATTATTATTATTATATGTTGGTGGCTGGAAAGCTTCCAGAGGGAAAAATGGGTTGACTTTGGTTCATTGCTCAGATCTCCCTGCGGCAAGACAAAAAGAGAGGTGGGTTCCACACCGTAGCTACGTGCAGATCCTGTGCCTTCACGCGGGGCTCCTGCCGCACGTACGGTTCCTACAGTGGACCTGCTTCCCGTGCACGGCGGTGGCCCTCCGAGACGGGAGTTCTCTGTGGACCCAGCGTTCTTTTGTTCTCACTCACGGATTAGGGGTGCACTCCATGCATGAATATCAAATGTGGCATTATCCGTTCCCTTGTCCCGGAGGAGAAATCACACTTCTTTGTCTCTTGATCTCTTAGTTGCCACAGCAGCTTACCCCGTCTGAACTGCTTCATCACCTCCTTCCAGTCGAAACCGACCACAAGACTTTATCCCAGGGGCTCCGTTGTTGAGTTAGCAGAATGCTTTTTTAGCGTGTCGAAAAGCCGACCTTTCCTGATGGAGACCCGTGATCACCAAGGGAACCTCTGCGTCTCCCCGCAGAAGGTCTGCTGGAACAAGAGGAGTCCTAGAAGATGATTTGCATGGGTTCCTTTTTCTCGATTCTTTCTTTCTTTTTTTTTTTTAAAGATTGTATTTTATTTATTTGACAGAGATAGCGAGAAAGGGAACACAAGCAAGGGGAGTGGGAGAGGGAGAAGCAGGCGTCCCGCTGAGCAGAGAGCCCGATGCGGGGCTCCCAGGACCCAAGGCAGACACTTAAGGACTGAGCCACCCCGGCGCCCCTCAATTATTTATTTCCTAGCAAACTCTATGTGTCAGCTATTCCCGGAAGTAGACAAAGGCCACCAAAAACTGTAATTTTCAGGAGATATAATTGTGACAGGTGGTCAAAAGGAAACATCTTCTTTAGTGAAAAAGACATTTTGCTTGCAACTAAAAAGTGATTCTCCTTTTTCTGATAGAAAGAAAAAAGGGAGGAAAAAAGAAAGCCTAGAAAGAGCAGCCAATCCGCTGTCACCCGGCTCAGCCTTGGACAATGCCTCCCAGGACAGGGAGTGGGGTCCACACAGCAACGGGCTCTGTGCGGCTCCCAACAGAAGGGAGCCCTTGGCGGGCCCTGAATGCGGCCTCTTCAGAGTTCTCGTAAATCACTCCCGATCTGCCCACGCTTGGGCATGGGAGAGGCCACGCTCAAACAGACCTACACGAGAGAGCGTTTGCGGGGAGGGAGTCCCTGCACCGTGAGCACATTCTCCAGCGTAAACGTCGGATGAGACAGCACCTGCCTCCCGTGGTCCTCGCAGCGCTCTGCGAATTTGGGAGGTGCGCTTCCGAGGGAGCTCTGCGAAGACGCCCGTTTCCGTTGGAAGGAAAGGAGGCGTACACACATCTTGGTCCTTAACCGAAAATGAACACATGTAAAATGCTAAGGGTGGGTTTTTTCCTTCTGTTTTCCTGTTTTTCAGGTATTCTGGCGTGAAGCGATTTCTGTGCCCCCAGTCTTTGGAAAGTCTCACGGGCTGTGCGCCTCCCGTCCGCAGCCCACAATGCTGTTTTGTGTCCCCAACCCGGCCAAGGCCTGGCACGCAAACAGCCCAGCCCATTCATCACCAGAGAGAGTCCCCACTTGCGAGACCGAAGCCAGGACGGACGCCTCCGTCCCCGCCGGCTCGGTCAGCCGCACTCCGGTGAGTGCAGACACGGAGAAGTGGGGCTCGGACACACGTCCCCGCCCGGCACGTCCGCCCGCGCTCACGTAGCCGCGTCTCCGTTCCAAGGCCACCGTCCCAGTGGGCACTTCGTAGCACGACGCTTGTCTCGTCCAGCTGGAGCGCCTCCAGCGGGACAGAGATGGTCTCCCCGGCCCAGGGGGTCCTGTTGGCTCCCCCAGGGTGGGGCCGCTGCCAAGCTTGACAGAGTCCCTCACACGGAGTCCCCGAGTCCCCGCCAGGAGCCGCGGCCTGCCGTGTCCTTGCAGAGGGGGCTCTACCGTCTGCATTCTCCCGCCAGGCATCCTGAATAAGCCCTGTGTCCCCGGTCTGGCAGCCCTTCACAGGGCTCTGGGGCTGTCTGAATAGCGGTTCTGGAGAAGTGTCCCCCTCCCTGGCCACGAGGATGAAGCTCAGGCCAGCACACGTCACAGCCCATGGGCCAGGGGGATGGAAACGGCGCCTGCGAGGGGGGTGGGGCTGGAGACGCGCCCAGTGGGGGAGCAGCTGCGTTTAGTCCTGGAGTCGAGAGGCGGCTTCGGGACATGCACCGGAGGTGTGCCAGTGGCAGGTCACCTTCGGGGCGTCCGCGCTGAAGCGCGGTCACACGGGGGAGGCAACAAAGAGCCCCGTGTGTCACTGTAGCCGTGCCGCTGGGGGGCTGTGCCCAGAGCTGCTGGTCCGGGAGCCGCCGCTCACCCGCGCTGTGCCGGCCCATCGCGCAGAATCCAAGTCCTATGGACGCCTGCCACGTATTTCGTGCGAGTTTCTTTCCCCTGTCCCCTCTGGTGACTAGTGATATCCGCTTCTCAGTGTTCCTGTGTTCCAGCCACAGAGTCACCCTGACTCCCCTGAAATTGTACGTTTAACCGTTTAACCATTTAACCGTTTAACATCAGAGGTCAGGCTCGCGGGTGCGGTGCCCCGACGACGTCAGGATCCTGCTCACCGAAGGACAGCAGCAGTCGTCACCCAGCGTGACGTTCCCGTAAACCTTCCCCTGCATTGGGGATCCCATGCACATAACGCTTTCCTGCAAAAAATTACTGGGAAACGTAGTGCCTGTCTATCCTGAGGCTCTAACGTATTAAACAAAATGGTAATTGGGAAATTCCCAGCTGGACCTCCGTTTAGGGCATCTGGCGGAGAAAATAAGTGTTTGAGTGATGCAGTAGGACACTGACGAGTGAGGCCTCTTGCTGTGTTTTCTTTTCTCTGAAGTAACACCCACTGAAAGGTACAAAACCATAATTTACTATTTGTTAAATTATCTGCATAAGGGATGGAAAATAATTGTCATTCAGAGAGTAGCTCTCGTGCTGTGGGCTGGGTCTAGTTCTGCCTCTTTGGGTCCTGTCAACGATACCACCGTACAAGGTCAAGTTCTTGCCACAGTGGGGCCCTCGCTGGTTCCAAAACCGGGGCAGGGGTCAGTCTGCTGTTCATGTCAAGGGTCAGGGAGTCAATGGTGTGGGCTTTCTGAGCCCCGCGGTCTCCGCCGTCCTAGCAGGTGAGTCTGCGGGAGTATGGACTGTGTGAAATGAAACTTTGGGGTGTCTGTGTGCCAGTAAACCTTTACTCACACAGCTCGAGGGGGACCCATGTCATAGTCCCTTTCCCGACGTGACACCGTGGTTTCTGTGTAACAGAGAACACTTGTGTTTCTGCCTCTGATCTGGGCACAGTTCCTGTCTTTGCAGCTTGCTGGCCGGGGACAAGGGCTCTGCTTCCTCCCATACTGTTCCTCACAAGTTCCATAATGGAAAGCCACCTTCACACGTCTCTGCCGTCACCGTGCTGCATGACAAGGTCAGTCCTGTTGTGTCAGACGTGCGTTGTCCTGTTCAGAAGTGCCCGTTGAGCAGACGGCATGGTGGTTTGATTGGAGGAAGGAGGCCTTCGGGTGTGACCCCTGGAGAGATCAGAGGGTGAGGCCCCAGGAAGATGAGTGTGGATGGCAAACTCAGGGAGAGGGAGTCAGACCCAGAAGTCAGAACCGTGAGAAGTGGCTGCCACCGGGAGCAAAGTCCTGCGAGGAGAGGAGGAGAGATGTTTCGTGCCTGCAGGCCTCGGGAAGGAGGAGCGAGGGTCGCTCCTGTCCGCAGTTTTGGTGCTCGGAAGTGGTCCCTCTGCAGCCCCCTCT
The DNA here is from genome assembly GCA_004024625.1 of Mellivora capensis. Lineage (NCBI taxonomy): Eukaryota > Metazoa > Chordata > Mammalia > Carnivora > Mustelidae > Mellivora > Mellivora capensis. The sequence goes on along the minus strand of PISX010002989.1, from coordinate 89,256 downwards.
CACGTGAACACACGCAGCTGTGTAAATCACGCCATTCAGCGAGGGATTTCAGTGAGCCGCGTTCCCGCGTACACGGCACGCATTCGAGGTTTAAGCTTTTGCAGCCAGATGAACCTTCCCCGCCGAGCACCGTGCAGTCAGTGACGGGGTTCCAAGTGACACGGTGCTCTGTCCCAGGGGCCCCCCTGCTCCAGTGCAGGGGGACCTTCCTTCCGGTTGAGGGGGCCTGATGCTGCCCGTGCCTGATCCTCAAGTTGACCCGATGAGGTCTGCCCGTCAGGAGGAAGCCGAGTCCGGTCGCCCTCCGTGTGCACACGTGGGGTGGCTTCACCGGTCCCTTCGTCTTCCTTCCCTGGTCCTTCCTCGTGGGTTTCAGATAACGCGGCCCCTTCTCTCAGCTTATTGCTTTCCGCATCTGCGTCGATCCGCTCAGAACCCAGTGTTCTCCGCGGCACACGATCTTTCCTAAGTTCGGCCAAGCCGCGCTCATGCTGCCGTTGCTCCGTGAGTACTTGGGAAGAGCGGGGTGAGGCGTGGCTGTGTTGCTGCGCCGCCCACTCGGTCCCCGGTGCGCGCGCAGGACGGCCCCGTGGCGTGCGCCCTGCAAACCAGGGCGGCCGACGGCCGGGGCCGCTGATGTGAATCGAGGATTTGGGCCGGACCAGTTCCACTCTGTGGCGTCAGAGCTGTATGGGTTGATCTAGATCACACCCTCTAGAGGATTCTGCCTCCCGGTCTCGGGACAGGTGCAGGGAGGGGCAGAGAGCGAGAGGAGCGGCGTGCGTGTCTGCTTCTGGTCCGCCGGGGCGCCTCGGGAGCCCGGCACCGACTGTGCAGGGAGGCCGAAGCCGTGCTCGGGGCTGCGTGCGTTACCTTCTCAGCAGCCCGGGCAGCAGGGAGCACGCGCATCATGTCAGCATTTCCACGGGTCCGGTGCATGGGCCTGACTTCCCTCGGCCCCCTGCTAGGACCTCACGTGGCTCCGATCGAGGTGTCCCCTGGGGCTCTGGGGTCCTCAGGAAGCCCGGCCAGGGCGGGCTTCGCTTCTCGGCTCCCTGACCAAGGTTGCTGCTCCAGGCCAGATCCTGGCGGCGGTGGAGTCCAGGGCAGAACTGAAAAGCCAGAGCGGGAACGGGAACGCAGGGGCTCCAGTTCCAGGAGGAGCCCACCGCCGTGTCCAGCAGGCGAAGCAGAGAGGTTGGCATTCTGGTTCGAAGCGTCTGAATTCATGCTACTTTGTCACTCCGCTGTAGGGACATAGATGACACAGCAGCACGCGTAGAACGAAGAAGGGTTTGTGGGGAAACCACGCACGTGTGAGGGGACAGGTATCGATGTCACGGACGTAAGCGTGGAACACACCACGAATGAGACATACTTCATAAAAACACATCCGAAGCGGGTGGCGTCATTGCCGAAGGGACAGGAGGCCAGATGGGGACGGGGAAGGGGAACAACAGAGCACGTCGTAAAGAGCAGAGGCTCTGCACGGGGACCAGTTTGGACATGCACCGTGACCTGAGCGTGTGTCCTATAAGTTACCCAGTCTTCAGCACCAGAGAGTCAAGGCGGGAGGGATAGATTTTAAACTCTTAATTGATGTATTGTTCTCAGAAGGTACTTCAAGCAAAAGTAAGCAAAGTCACCCCACCACGACCTTGTACATATGCTTACACTGTTAGAATACAATTATTTTGGCAATGAATATCGTGGTTAGATGGAATTTTGCCGACCCAAAAAATTTGCATTAAAAAAATACTAATTAGTTCACTTTCAGTTCATCCCTCTACCTAGCTAGCTGGGTGATTACTGTGCGCCTTATTAAATGTACTGCTTTTTCCATGCTGATGCGGTCATGAGTTCTCTGCTGTTCGCCTGGGCAGGACAGGACTTCGAGAACCAGTTTTCCGTGTAAACTAGGAGTCTTGAAAAATGAGTATGTGTTGGCGAGGAGCGAGAGGCGCTTCCCATTGGAAATTCCAGGTTCAGGAGCCAAGTTCTGTGTCCCGGCTTGATTATCCTCAGCCCTTGAGGTCATCGCACCTGGATTCTCTGTGCAAGTGTTCCATGTCGTGCGGCCCCTCTCCGTGCCCCGTGTGGGAGAGACCGGACGAAGCCGCCCACACGGGCGGGAGTCCGAGTTCGGTGACGATCACAGCCTCCAAGAAGACACCCTGGATTCCCATTTTGAACCAGCACAGCCTTCCCACGCCCTTCGCTCCCTGACGTTGGGTCGAGCGCCGTCTCGAGGACATGACGTCACCACCAGCAGACGTCGGAGAGAATCAATGAACACCTGGAGGCTGTGGTTTCCTGTCCACCCAGGAGCTGAGGAGTCATGAGTACGTTCGAGCTTCCTAAATGCCTTTTGTGTACACGTCTCGGGAAGCACGGTAATCCCGCTCGTGAGTGACGTTTGGGGAGCCCAGCTCTGTTGGAAAGCCTGGGTCTTCATATTCGTTACTTTACACGGTGACTCCCTTACGAAGGCCACATGCGGATGAAATCCAGCTTAGCCAAACTCATGTTGGGACACGGTGGGCCTGCCGAGGCCCCAGCAAGTCGCACACACGGCTTGTCGGTGAGCGTTAGGCCTCGGACCTGCGGTGGAGGAGGAGCAGCGCAGCCAGCGTGAGCTTCGGTCCGCAGAAGCAGCTCCGGTGGAGGAGCAGCAGCGCAGCCAGCGTGAGCTTCGGTCCGCAGAAGCAGCTCCGGTGCTTAAAGGTATTCCCTTTAATTCCCTTTAATTCCCGTTATCAGTGAGGCAGACTTCTCTGTTGGTTTTCCAGATAGGAGCGGAGTTCGAGGTGAGGGGGAAAAAAAGCAGATAATATGCAGTTTAACATCCCTGTTGACTCTCTGAGACAGTAGTGGGCATGGGCTTGGCTCGCTCCAGACAGGAAGGAGTACGACGGACAGAAGGGTCCTTCTGCACAGACAGCAGTCCCCGGTGCGATAGTTCGTACGAGAGCAAATAAAGCCGAAGTGATCGCCCCTCCATGCACTGTGTTTACGTGAAGAGGAAACACAGAGGGTACATATTCACAGAGAAAGTGACTTGAGACATGGTTTCGAGGGGCATCGGGGTGGCGGAGTCAGTGAGGCGTCTGCCTTCGGCTCAGGTCATGGTCGCAGCATCCTGGGATCGAGCCGTGCATCGGGCTCCCTGCTCAGCAGGGACCCTGCTTCTCTCTCTCACTGTGCTGCTCCCCCTGCTCATGCTCTCTCTCGCTCTCTGAAATAAATAAGTAAAATCTGGAAAAAACAAAAAAAAAAAACAAAAAGGAATGGTTTTGCGCCAAGCCTGAAATAGAGAAAGTTGGCCAGGGGAGATGGGATTTACGATGGAAGAGCCATGAAACACACCATCAGCGGGGAGGGGGGGGTGTTTCTAGCGCTGGGTGCTTGGCTGTAGCTCAGTACGTGTGTGGCACAGAACACAGGGCAGCACAAGGCGAGCAAGAGAAGTTCCTCGGTAAGGCCAGGCCATGAAAGATAGGCCGTGCCGCAGACATCCCCGTGTGCCGGATCTTGCTTGCCAAGTCTCGGCCGCTGCAGAGTCGTGAAGCAGAGCCCAGCACCGGCGTCCTCACCGACTCGCGCGGCGGTTTTATGAACTGTGCGGAGGATGCGCAGGAGAAAGAGGCGGGACACCTGCGGGGCCGGCAGGGCGGGAAAGAGAGAGCCACGAGGGCTCTGTGTGCGCGGGGGGAAGAGCACGCACGGCGGCCTCCACTGTCCCGAAGTGCACCCGTATGTCCGTGTTCTGGCCGAACTGACGGGACCCGGGGACCGACCGCATTTGGAGTGGGATGAAGTGGTAGGCGCTGGCATGACGTGCAAGTCCGTGATGCCGGCCACACGTCATGAGACGACCAGAGTGTTGTCGGCCTCCCTTACCTGACCCAGGCGGGGAGCAGAGGAGGGTGGCGTGGGTGCTGCGGGGACCGGCCGCGAAGGAAGGCCCGATGCAGGCCGTGATGCGTGTTGGACAGCTGTGGGGGTCCAGGTGGAGGTCCGTGCTCACAGATTGAAGTGCCCATCTGGCAGGGACAGGGAAGTTCTAAATAAACCTGAAGGCAGGCCCGTGGGGGAAGGAGGAAAGACACGTGTGGGAATGTCCTTACGTTGTGCGGCAGGATGCAGAGACCAGCGGCAGGGCCTCCGCGTGTCCGGGCTCCGGACGGGACACAGAGCAGGAGCCCTGGAGAGAGGAAGGTCAAGGAAGGGTGCGGCGAAAACCCCTGGGGCTTGGCAGGAATGCCGTTGCCATCACCAAGTGCCCAAGTGCCACATAATCTAGCGGAGCACTTTATTCCAGCTCTCGGGGCAAACACTTACGTCTTCGGTAGGAAATCCTTCTGCGGCTGTCGCCCGCCTTTCCATGAGCTCTGCCGCGCGTGTGAAAACGAGTCTTGGCCTTTCTTGATCCTGATCCCTTAAAACCCACAGACGCTTGTTTGTTTCTCCGACGAGAGTCTCACGACTGTAAATCAAAGGCATTGGGTTTTCAGTCTCTTGTGTCTGCTGTGCAGACATTCAACCACGCAGTCAACGGGATTCCGTCCGCTCTGCGCTCTGTTTGTGTGAGTTAAATCCCAAGCTGCTGTGGCTTCCAATGCGTGAAAGAAAGACACGATCCGGGAAGGACAGGGGACACCAGTGATTCTTTCTTTTTGCAGGTGATTCATTCAGAAATAATTCTTGGGACCTGCCTCCAGCCAGACTTTGCGTGGGGCAGAAGGGACACGCCATGCTGACCAAGACAGTCACGGTTTCTGCCCGCAGGGACATCACTGTCTCTGGTTAGCTTCTTGGGAATCCCAGGAATCACATGCACATCGTTTGGGTTTTCTCGACAGCAGGACCCGCAGCGGGGATTTTAGTACAAGTAGCTGCTTTGACAGGTGACCTAGGTGAGTGGTGAAAACTTAGTCCCCCGACACTCAGCTTCCCAGCTGAGGTTGCCTTCTTGTCTCCGCTTGCACGCGTAAACAAGTGTGTTTTCTGCAGTGCGTGGGCGCCCAGGCTTTGGAGGTGTGTACCTGATTTCAGCAACTTCACTGTTTAAAGTGACCCCGCGGTGTAGTGCCGGCGTGCTGTGGCAAGAGTGGTGGGAGAAAGGAGACGTGAGCCCCCGAGGGGGCGAGTTGTTGGATGAGTGACCACACGAAGAACTGAGGCCGGTCCCTCTGGAGAACTGGGAGCCTGTAGAACAGACGTGTCCCTGTCCGGCCAAGTGAGGCGGGAATCGACCCAGAGGGTCTGGGCAGCACGTGGTGGCCTGGGTGCGAAGGGCGGGTGCGCGTTGATGAGGAGTGAGGTCAGTGAGTGCGCGCTGGGCTCCGATGGGTCTCGTTTCCAGCAGAGCGCTGCCTTGTCCGGCTTGTGATGTGGGCAAAGCCCCGCCGTGCCCTCTGCCCGATTTTCCTCATCTGTCACTCGGAGCCGGGAAGAAGAAATGAATGTACGCATTCACGGAGTGGGGTGGGCTCCTTGCCTGCCACGGGGGAAGCAAGACACGTTTCCTTTCTTCGTTAACAGGATTACACCTGACTGCCTGAAGGTCTCCTGACTGCCTCCCTCTCGCACGGCTGTACCATTTCCCCATTTTCTGGCATCTTTTGGAAACATTTTTCTTTTTTCCTTACCACTCCTGTCCTCTAACTTAGGAAGAGGGGCCCCACGTGTGTTCCCGTAGGGTGATCAGAGAAAACAGAGGGAGACATGTGAAACAAGCAGTGCAGCGGAAAGTGCCGGGACCGGGGACGTGTGGATGTACTTGCGGCCTGCACAGCTGTGGAGAGCCAGGTACGCTGACTTGGAACAGACCCAGCTTGTGTGCGTCACCATGGAACTGCTCCGCGCCAGCCCCACGGAGCCCTCCAGCTCGTACCCTGCAGACGTGTGCAGCGGGAAAATTCTGTATCGTGTGACTCACAGTTGGCTCAGCTGAGATCAGATGAGGCAAGTCTCCACCGTCCTGTGGCAGCTTCCCTGCCGTGGCCGGGGCCTTCACATCTGGCTACATCAGCACTGGGTTCCTGCGCTTCTGCTCTCTGCTGCCGTAATTCTGCAGCGGGAGGCAGCCCCGGGATGCAGGGCTGATGAACTGGGCGGCGTTCCTGAGCACGAGGGGGTGACGGTGCCCCCTTGGCCTCACTCGGCCGTCACCGTGCTGCTGGCTGCGCGGTCCACGTTCCTGCACCAACAGTACGTCGTGAGTGAGGTGTCCGTCAACAGAAAGCGCATAAGACAAGGCTCTGTATTGACCAGCTGATGCAAATGCGGTGGCCTGGGGCCCACAGGGAGTGGACACGGCGTTTCCCTGTGCAAGCCGCTATTCGGGATTTGCACATCTGCACTCACAGAAAGAGTATGGAACACCGTGACCATGAATCATGAGAGTGGACGGCGTGTGTATCCTAAATCCAGACAGGAAGAAAACTGAGAAACAAAACAAAATTTAAAAGAATTAGTTTTTTTATTATTAACATATAATGTATTATTAGCCCCAGGGTACAGGCCTGTGAGTCGTCCGGCTTACACACTTCACAGAGCTCACCATAGCACATACCCTCCCCAGTGTCCATCACCCTGACATCCCATCCCTCCTTCCCACCCCCCGGCAACCCTCAGTTTGTTTCCTGAGATTAAAAGTCTCTTATGGTTTGTCTCCCTCCTGATCCCATCGTGTTTCATTCTTCCCTTGGTCTGTCTTGTTTCTCAGCTTCCTCATATCAGGGAGGTCATATGATAGTTGTCTTTCTCTGATGGACTTATTTTGCTCAGCATAATTCCCTCTAGTTCCAACCACGTCGTTGCAAATGGCAAGATGTCATTTCTTTTGATGGCTGCATAGTATTCCATTGTGTATATATACCACATCTTCTTTATCCATTCATCTGTTGATGGACATCTAGGTTCTTTCCATAGCTTGGCTATTGTAGACATTGCTGCTATAAACATTCGGGTGCACGTGCCCCTTCGGATCACTACGTTTGTATCTTTAGGGTAAATACCCAGTAGTGCAATTCCTGGGTCATAGGGTAGTTCTATTTTCAACTTTTTGAGGAATCTCCACGCTGTTTTCCAGAGCGGTTGCACCAGCTTGCATTCCCACCAAGAGTGTGGGAGGGTTCCCCTTTCTCCACATCCTCGCCAGCATCTGTCATTTCCTGACTTGTTCATTTTAGCCATTCTGACTGGTGTGAGGTGGTATCTCATTGTGGTTTTAATTTGTATTTCCCTGATGCCGAGTGATGTGGAGCACTTTTTCATGTGTCTGTTGGCCATCTGGATGTCTTCTTTGCAGAAATGTCTCTTCATGTCTTACATACTTGGACTTTTCTTAGGCACGACTTCATCCGAAAGCCCCGTGGGGTGGAACCTGCCATGTTCCGGGTGACAGTGATGCTCACGTTGTCAGGTCATGACCCACTCAGGCTCCTCGTCGACCCGGGACAGAGGAATGAGTCAGGCAGCTTTAAGATGATGGTCATGAGGTCACTGAAGCCAGAGCCTGACCCTGTCCTCTGAGCCAGGGCGGTTCTGAATGACTTGCCTCACATGGGTGACCGAAGGCAGAGGGGACGGTGTGCGGGCTCTGAGTCCTGCTCATAGGAAAGCAGTGCGGGTTCCATATGGGTGTTCTTGATTCTCGGGGATCCCTCGTCTTGAGGGAAGTCAGGCGTTGTGTCCTGAAGCGGCCCTGGGGTCGGCGGGGCCGTGGGGGGAGGAACGACAGACAGACGTCTGCCACCAGCCAGCGCGGCACAGAGCCGTCCTGTTGGCCGCCCAGTGACTGACCCTCACAGGAACGTTGGGTGACTGCGGTCCCGGCCGACAGCTCCCAGGCAGCGGCAGCGGACACCCTGGGCCGGAAGCGCCCAGCGAAGCCGCTCGCCTTCTTGACCTCACACGCCGCGTGACGTCATCATTGCGGATCGCCGCTGACATCTGTGGTCATTGGAGATGCAAGGTAGGTGAGGAAAACAGCTGCCGTCGATCCTTTCTAGATTGGCACTTCAGTAAAATGACTGCGTCGGGGAGAAGAGAAGCCTCATGCTCTACGAAAGCAGAAAAGCAACGGAGAGACCTTCTAGGATGTGCTCCTGAGAAGCTGTGATGGTAGCAGAGCGCAGTGGTCTCCAGCAAGGGGAAATTTCATTAATTAAAAAAAAAAATCCCATGTGCTTTTGTATGTAATCGGGAAACATGGAAGAATTTTAAAATATGATTAATACCCTGAAACGAAGGAGAAAGGAAAGACAGTTATGAACCTAAAAATACAAAATGCATTCTACAAAAAGATACAATATAATTAAATATATTGTTTGAGTCTTTAAATACTATGAATCTATAATGTACTATTTATTGAATTGGTTTATTAGACTTGTAGCAGAAATGCTACAGTGGTCTTTATAATGCTAATGTTAGTCGTGTTAACTGACCTTTTCCACATATAAAATCAACCTACGTAGGAGGCACAGAAAATACAATTGTGGTTCCCGAAATAAACATAAATGGTGTGAACATTGGCAGTATTCGAGTCAGTGGGTTCCAGAAAGCACAGGACTCTGTTAGGTAGGGGCTGGGGGTCAGCGAAGAAGGGAAAGGAACGTCTTTATCAACGTGCGTAGCTGTGGAAGCGGCCGGTACAAGTCATTCTCTGTTTGGATTCCCATAGCAGTGGGACTTTAGACGGATAACTTACTGTAATTATTGAGTTAACTAAATTGCAGGATTGTGGGACAGAAGAGGGGATGACATAAGGAAGCTGGAAAAGCTAGAAGCTAATAACATATATGTCAAGATAATAAATCAACAAATAGCCATATACACATGTTTAGAGTTAGTGGGACAGAATCATAGATTAATTAAAAATATTAATTTTTAATCATATTTGATCCTTGGAGTGGTATACATAATGGGAGGTGTAGGGCCAGGGGATTTTTTTTTTTTAAAGCAAGCCTGTTTTACTAACTGACTTTGTTTTTTTAGACCTAGATTAAAGACCATTAATTTCTTCCATCTGTCCAAAAGCGTATATACACAAATCATTTAATTCTAGGCTGAGCCCAACTGAAGAGTTCCTTCCTGAGATACACACATCTCTGAGAAGGGCTGATAATCCTGTGTTTCTGCAGTCCACACGATTGTACCTGTAGCCACTCGAAGGAATTAAAACATTTATCTAAATCACCCATTTTCCGACCTGATGCATCAGGCACCATTTCCGTGGTGCCGTTCCCATCGTTTCATTTCATCCGGGAAGTGTAACGTGTTTCACTCTCACAGTTGGCCGGTTTTTCATGATATTGGTCTCGTGTTATCTTTCCGTCGTTGCTCGCTGTACAGAGCCTAAGCCCTGTGCACACTTGGAGAAGTGCGTGCTTGCGGAAAGCTAGCCACCATTAGAGCTCGCCTCTCCAGCGTGCACCGTGCACCCATTCTGAGAGCCACAGCTCACAAACAAACCTCTTTGGAAACCTGCTGCTTTGCAATTAATGTTTTAAATGAAGCATAGCCCAGAGATGATATTGAATTATTAATAGTGTGTTGGTTAGGAAAACACATTTCATGAAAGAAAGCCATTTTTTTATAACATCTATCAGCAAGTCTTAAAACATCTCGCTATTTGTATCCTTCTGGCCGAATCCCAAGGAGGATGAGAAGGTGTCTAAGGGTGAAAATGTTTTTAACAAACGTGGCAAAGTAAAAATGCTTTTATCTGGGATTTCGTTAAATTTTGCGTCGTGATTCTTTCCCCGGCTCATCACACAGCTTCTTTTTCTCATCCCACAGTGGATCTTGGTGTTTGGGTTCTTCCTTGGGACCCGGGGACGCTCAGGCGTCGTCTGTAACGGCAGCGCCCCACGACATACAGACGATGCCCCGCGACATACAGATGACGCCCCACGACATACAGACGACGCCCCACGACATACAGACCACTCCCGCATCTTGGCCTCGGCCTTGAAGGACAAAAATCATGGTATTCACAGTCATAAGACTCTTTCATTCTTTATGTACCAGGTTATCGTTCCAGCAAATACTTTTGAATGATTTCTGGGTGGACTGAATCACTTCCCATCTCTGGATTTGGGGATGTGTCCGCAGATTTTAACGGTGTTGCCCATTCTCCCCGTTTTCCATGACCGCGTGTCGGCAGCATGTGACACGTTGAAACCTCACTGTCAAAATTTTCGCTGTGACTTCAGATGGAATGCCAGCCAGGTTTGGGAACTGTCCATGCCTGCACCATAAATTTGCCATTTTCATGTTAATCACTGTTACCCTAATGCATATGGTAAATGGCAGTAACGGAAAGTGATTTTTTCACTTTAGATGCCTGAGCAGTAATATCTCCACCGGCTTGCTACTTACCGTCTGACGCTATTTCTGTCTTCCCCGCTAATCACGGTCTCTGGAAAGTTTGAGTCCTCCTGGTCCTGCTGCGGAGAGAGACACCCCCACAAAGGGAGATGCCTCCAGTACCTGTAAATTTCTCTTACAAAAGGACAGCTTCTGCTGGGTTTTCAGAGCTCCTCCTCTGGGTGCTGTTTCTTAACAATAACCAGCCTCAAGGTCATCCTTACACCCCACAGGCATAGCACAGAGAGTCCTCGTCTGTTCCCCTTCCACCGTTAGAGACCAAGGAAACCATTGCTTGAAACTTTTACTTATAGAGAAAGATGACTGCAGAGAAATCAGGAAACCGGCCCTGGGTATGCCATGAACGATTGTTAGCCTTCGGCTGGTTGCTGTTTTCATAATATGTTACCTGTCTTTTAGCAAACACTTTAAAACACGTATTCAACATCAAAGATCCTATTAAATATTTCTAATCCATAGGTCAGAGGAGTATCTGAAATGTTGATTTATTTTTTTTTTATTTTTTTATTTTTTAATTTTTAAAAAAACATTTTTTAAATTTATTTATTTGTCAGAGAGGGAGAGAGAGCGAGCACAGGCAGACAGAGTGGCAGGCAGAGGCAGAGGGAGAAGCAGGCTCCCTGCCGAGCAAGGAGCCCGACGTGGGACTCGATCCCAGGACGCTGGGATCATGACCTGAGCTGAAGGCAGCCGCTTAACCAACTGAGCCACCCAGGCGTCCCAATGTTGATTTTTTTTAAGTCTTATGATGAAATTTATTGAAAAAGTTTTCTGTAAGAATGGACGCCTCTACAAACAATGTGAGCGTAAGTGCAGACTTACGTGCGGACTTAAATGCAGGACCCTTCAGCTTCGTTTCTTCTATTTTTATACCTGCCTCGAAAAAGTAATAATGAAAAATGAGTTAAATACAGTGGGTTCAGTGGAGCATAATGTAATGCTAGACAAGTCGTATGTTTAGGGAATTTCAATATAAAGGAGATATTTAGGCAGAAAAATTGGATGGTAAAAGAACTGATAAAGCACAAGAAGCTGGTGCGCCGTCATGGTGGAAGAAACAATGTAAAGTTCCGTCAAAGACAGTGAATTTTCGTACAGAATTTCTTAGGTAGCACATTTCGGGTCGTCTCAGGTAGAAAGTAAGAATGTTCCTTTGAGAAATCAATTATGCCCGTCTGGGTAGAGTGATAAACAACTTAAAAAAACCTAAATTGCTTTCCCTTAAACATGAAGCTATTCCTAAAAACTCAGAAGCTATCTCATAGAAGTGATTTCCTTCTGAAATCATTGTAAATTATTATCAAGATCAAAAGCCAGTATGACTCCTGTCTTCTTTACGTAAGAGAAGAGGTTCACTCTTAGTGATGTTTGCCTTTAAAAGAAATAGAATATCGGGACGCCTGGGTGGCTCAGTTGGTTAAGCGACTGCCTTCGGCTCAGGTCATGATCCCAGCGTCCTGGGATTGAGGCCCACATCGGGGTCCTTGCTCGGCGGGGAGGCTGCTTCTCCCTCTGCCTCTGCCTGCCTCTCTGTCTGCCTGTGCTCGCTCTCTCTCTCTCCCTCTCTCTCTGACAAATAAATAAATTAAAAAAAAAAGAAATAGAATATCAAGAACAAAAGAGAAATGCAAATTAGCCTCCTTTCCAAATAGTTTCTAAAGTTTCCTTGCATTTGAGTACTAGTTTCTAGCTCTGTTTTATTAGAGGGGCACAATAGCAGCTTTTTTCCCCCCTTTCTTACTGAAAATACTTCCAGAACACCTTTCTTTTTATTACCATTGTCAAAAGTCTATTAAATGTGTGTGTGTGTGTGTGTGTGTGTGTGTAGTGAAAAAAGTTTAAAGAGCAAAAACTCAAAAAGTAAACATAGAAAAATAGCTAATGTACATCACAGCAATAAATGTACATGAGGTAAGTTTATCCACCTATCCAAAACAAAAGCTCCTGGCAGCTAGATGCACGCATACACACACACATGCACACACAGCATAAAAGATTCCAGAGAGCAGAAACAGTAACTACTACCATATCTTCACAAACAGTAAAATGAGAAATCAATAACAAAACGGAAAGTTTCAAAAATACTTGAAAAATGAAAAGTAAAATGAAGTCAAACTAATTAACTGCTGAATTAAAGAGGAAATAAAAACGCAAAATATATAGAAAATAGCACATTTTATTGTGCATTAGCTAAAATATGCTCAGAAGAAATTCATAACTTTCAATAATTAGCAAATAGGAAAGGAAATATGTGAAGAAATTCAACTAAAGTTAGTTGAAAATAAAACTAATACTTTCCTTTGATTAATTTTTTTTTGGTTTGGTTTTTGTTTTTGTTTTGTTTTACATTCTTTTATTGGTGCTAACTCTTCAAAATCTGGTGTGTGTGTGTGTGTGTATAAATATAGAAAGCACAACATAGCTCAATGTGAACAGTACACTTTCATCAAAAATGCTTGATCTGTATTTAGATTTCATAAATTTTGCAGTTGGAAAAGTAGATTCACACACTTTAAATGCAAATTTGTTATTCCTTTGATTTTACTGTGAACGTTAAACAAAATAAGAATTTTTAAAAAGAAAAGACAGCAAATGAAGAAGTAAAATGAAAATAATATTAGGAAACAGACAAATGATAAATAAACCCCAGTGTTGTCTACTTGGGAAAATAAGTAACATGAAGTCAGTAGATAATATGATTTAAAAGTTGTTGAAAGTACAAATCCGAAATTTGAAATGAAATTAAGGTAATAACAGGGAAAATTAAATATTTAAGAAGGGATTATGTTAAGCCTATTCTCTGGAACCATTTGAAAACTTCATAATAAAATAAAACATAATGTTCTAAATAAGAAGGTACATGTCCAGAACTGTATCGATAAAAATTTGTGACACGAAAGGACAGTGATGGGTACGTATTTCTGAAGAGATTTCTGGGGTCTCAGTGCGTCCTCCGGTGTCCCAGTGAAATGGGTGAGAACGCATGCGGGTACCCCGTGACGGTGTGTCTGTGTGGGGACGTGTGGACACGGCGCTGTTGTCCGTAGGACAGAGAAGTGGGACAGGGAAGCCACTGAGACTCAGACCCCGTGCCAGGTGCTGGACAGTCCGCCGTGAGATGGCAGAAGCCAAGACCCCTCGTCCAGGGGCTCACAGCCTCGTGTTGGAGGAGAAGCGTCCAGTCCACACACACACACACACACACACACACACCTGCACTGCAAGGAAGAAAAAGCACGGGGCTCCCCTAACTGGTGAAGGGATCGGCCAAACGCATGAGCAGCGTTTCCCCGAGACTTACTGTCCGGGAAGCAGCACCTGGATGGGAGGGACCGTGTGCCCGGAAAGCCCTTGACAGGAAGGAGCACAGACTGATGGAAGAATCAAGGGGTTCCTGGAGGTGTGACGCCCGCCCCTGCCCTCTCCGGGCAGCACCCCCGGCATCCTACACAACTGTCCGCGTTAGTTTCTTGACGCAAACGTAAAGAAATTCGAGTCGGTCTCCCTCTCCGAACCGGACGATCGCGCACTGTTGTGTGGTCTGGACGCGCAGGATTGCCTCGGGTCCTCCTCCGTTTATTCCGCGATCCCCGTTAACGGCCGAGGCCCCGGTGATTGCCGGCTCCGGCCGCAGGACCGCGTGTCGCCAACACCGACCACAGCTAGTGTGGACAGTGGCGTCATGTGTTTCCCCGGCTCTGCTGATCTGTCGGACGGCGGTGCTTGTCTGACGGCAGCTTCAAGTTGTGGGCTTGGGGATGAGCTGTGTCCCCGCCCGCCCGCGAGGACGCACGCCGAGCTCAGCACCGTGTGTCCGCCGTCAGCCGTGCCAGCGGCCGTCAGATGGGGACATACAGCTGCGCTCATCCAGGCAGCTGGACACTAAGCTTGCGGCTGAGAGACGCCTCGGATGGCTTCTAAATCCGTGCCGGCTGCTCAGAAATCACGGAGGACCCGAAGCCTGGTCGATGGCACCCCTTCCCAGGCCAGCGGAGTTCTGCCCCAGCTGGGCGACCCGTGGCCCTGGGGGACCGTGCTGCAGCAGGCCAGCACGTTCCACGCCTCGGTCCGGTGGGGAAGCGGGCATGTGTGCAGCCCACACTTCCTGGTGAGGCGTTGAGTCACTAATTTGAGCTCCTCTGCCTCTTTGAGTTCTGTGGAGCCCAGGCTGAGATGAGGGGGCTGAGCTGTGTTTCCCTCCACGGCTGTCCCTCCTGCACACGCGGGTACGGATGGCGCTCTGGTCTGTCGTGCAGCCCGTGGTGCTCAAGCCCGCGCCATTAGGAGCCCTGTGTGCCCCGAGTCTCTTCCTTCCTCAGTACTCGAAATCACCCCTGACTCTAGGTGCTCATGTCCCTGCCTCCGTTCTCACGCACACGTTCCCAACGCAGCCGCGAGCGCCCCGAGTCCAGAATACATACTTGCCAGCACACGCACCCTGAGTAACTGAGACAGAAGCGTCTTTTGGAACCAAGTGATGCTTCACAGGCAGCTCTTGACTGGGTAACGTCCATTTCCACTAAACGGAGGAACTTTATCATCCGAAAATCATGACTTGGGAGCCTCCATGAAATGGGCTTATGAGATAGAAATCTGCGAATACTCACTGTGAAGCCCAGGCTGGGATGTCATGGGACTGGGCAACGTTCAGTTTTGAGAAGGGCGTCGTCCCCCTTGCCTGAGCTTTATTCGGGACAAGTGGTGCAGGTCAGTGGGAAGCAGTGATTTCTTCGGGAGTGTTTCTCCCTGTGACAAGCCTGTGCTGGAGCCAAATTCCCCCAAATGCAAGCAAACGTCCGTTGAAATTCCTGCGCACGCCACCATCATGAGTCTGCTTTCCAAAATAAATAACATGAGATTAAAATGATGGATACTCTGAGTCATTTGCCATCGCCTCTAAATGTTTATACTCAGTAATATATACAGCCCACAAAAGCTGTTAATAATATGAGAAACTGGGTAGTGTGCCATCTTACAATGATCCATGAGCTCTAGAAGCACTTCAGGAGCAGCTGAAATGTTGACTCCAGACTGAAGCTTTCATTCTCCACCATCTCTGTGATGTTAGGAAAAATTCCAACGCTGGAAGGAAAGGAGAAAGAAAAGTAGGTAGTGAACTATTATGTACATATTTTACATCTCTCCATTATTAGCAATTATCTGATACCATCTTCAGTATTTGTAGGTCATAGCAAGAAGCAGACAGACCCAGAAAGACTTGTAGTCCTGTCTTAGCTCTCCCGTCCACATCCACCAGCTGCTAGACTTCAGGGTGGGTAGTTCTGAGCCCCTGGACCTCGAGTTCCTCATCTGCACAAGGAAGACGTGGGGTTTAAGGGAAACATAATGCATCACGCCTTGAACAAAGTACAGACATGGTGCAACTATTTTCCATTTTAACTGAACTCTCCTGACTCCTACAAAATACGTAGTAAATTACTTCTTTTCCTAATGCCCTTTGATTTATGATTCCTAATCCAGCTCTCTTTTCTCAGTGTAGTTGAGGCAATAGATAAGTCCCAAGATGGCGTAGACAATCTGGAATGTATAGGTAAGACCTCCACATCGAGGTAGAGATGAGCGGTAATTACAGAGAAATGTCAAGGACATGTAAGTTACTGCAGGGCCGCTGGAAAGTTAACCTTGAGTTTCTGGGAGCCACGGCAAGGAGAGAAACAATGAGTTGAAAGTGCTGGTTTTCAGTGATGCGTCTCAAATCTGGGTCTGAGCGGTATTTACGGCACATACTTCATGGAAGTTAGGGAGAGATGATCTGGTCAATGGCGGTGTTTCCAGACGCAGCATAGTGTTGACTTCTTTGGGTTCGTATCCTGAAGCTCTTGATGCCGTAGGAGTTGACTGTGAGCTTGGCTTCTTGGAAGCTGATACTCTGCTCAGTCTTGGGTTTCTTTTCTGTTGTGCGGAAGGGCTTCTCCCTGGGGTCACTGGAGCCCGATCTTCCCTAGGCAGTCGGGAATAGCAAGCGGAAAGGAGTGAGCTCCCCTGAAGCCGCCCCCAGGGGTTAGGTAACCATCAGCGGGACAATTCTGAGTGTTCCGGACAGTCCTCTGTTGGAGGAAACTATCCTGAGGGTAAGAGCGTTTTGTAGCTCTGCTTCCTTTTGTGTTGGACCTTCTCGTCGCTTCCTCAGCAGTACCTCCCAGGAGGCCTTTTCAAGTAAAAGGTCTGCCCTTATGTCCTAGATGCGGGGTCTCCTTTGGGGAATCCCAGGCTAAGACAGATGCCCGTTAAAGTCAAAGCATGGTGATGCATTACAGCTCCGCGAAGGCTTTTCTCTGGGAAAAAGATGTGAGCCACGTAACATGCATGGTTGTGTGAATAAAATTTAAATGATCTCAAGTAATGGATAGATTGCGTGCACTACCTCCTTGCGTAAAGTTATGTAGGAAGCTAGCCAAGTTTAATTTCTGATGCACACTTGAAATTCAGACATTTATGTCACCTGTCTGTACCATGGAATGATTCTTCAGCGGTTGGACCGTGGAGAGACCCCAGTGATATGGGTAGAGTGCTCGGTCCTGGTCTGGAACAACTAGATTTCAGCCGACTGTCCCTTTGCCCTGTTTTTTGTTTTATTTTTTAAGATTGACTGATTTATTTGACAGGGGGTGGGCAAAAGCACGGGGAGCTACACACAGAGTTAAGCGGGGTCCCTGCTAAGCAGGGATCCCGATGCAAGAATCAATCCCAGGACCCCGGCGTCATGACCTGAGCCAAAGGCAGATGCTTAATGTCTGAGCCACCCAGGTGTCCCCATTGCCCTGTGTTTTCAAGGGGCATCATTCATCTCGCCCCACTATCGGGAAAGTAAGTGCCGTGATGATAATTTATGATGAAACTTAAAGATCCTAAGGTAAATTCTCAGCCTGCTCTATGGGTGCCCAGCATTCCAGCAGACCTTAGTTTGTCGTGAAGAAGTGTTGCAGGTACACATCTGTGTTTCACGACACAGGACGCGATCCGTGCCGGGAGGGGTCGCGGAAGGAAAACCCCCTGTCGTGGAGTTCAGGAAGGGCTGTGTGGGCCTGGGAGGTGCAGAAAGCTCTTGGTCTTTGACGAGAGATGTGGGTTGAATGTGAATGAGTGGTCAGGCGTCAGGAAGAGGCTGAGTGAAAATCTGGAGCGGGTAAGAAAGGACCTGGTGCGGGGGTACCAGACGGTTGCGCAGGTCACGGGGAGCAGAGCTCGCTCGGTCGCCTGACTGGACACTTTGTGGGTTGGTCCGAGTGGAAGGACTCAGACAAGGAGCATGCGGGTGTGGGGTCCAATTTACCAAGAGGCTGCGCCGCTGGGATTCCTGACCGCCTCAGCTGTGGTGGGGGGAATCGTGTCCTCTCAGCCCCCGGTGGAAAGAGGCCCTCGGCACCAGCTCCCTGACCGACCGATCGCTTGAAACTGATTCAGTAGTGGATGCGGTACCATTGGGCTTTGTGGCCGAAATAAATAAATAAATAAAAATGCAGTAAGAACATTCGGTAAGACGGGCTGAAGGCAGTAAAACTAGCAGACAAAGCTGATGAGCAAGGACTCCCCAGTCAGGGCAACGTTATAGCCAAGAGGCATTGTGGAGCTGCAGTTCACCCCAAAGACCACGGAACGCGCTCTGTAGCCTTGTGAACAAGGCAAAGGACGCCACAGATGACCCTCATTTACGTTGTAACTTCCCGAAGGTCGACTTCCCGAGGTCGACGGATGAGATCCCCAGTAGGGCGCCAATTTTGTTCATCCCTCAGCCCACGTGATCGAAACCCCTTCCCAAAGATCGGGAACGTGATCACGTTATTTTATAAGAGGGGAGTGTCTAGGGAAAGGTACATGCATATCTTTTGCCTAAAGACTTTTTTATTTAAATAGTATTCACATAATGGAACTGTCAGAAACGGGTATTCAAATGTGGGTTTTAAAAAAAATATTTCCTTAGGGGCGCCTGGGTGGCTTAGTGGGTTAAGCCTCTGCCTTCAGCTCGGGTCATGATCTCAGGGTCCTGGGATCGAGCCCCACATTGGGCTCTCTGCTCAGCAGGGAGCCTGCTTCCCCCTCTCTCTCTGCCTACTTGTGATCTCTCTCTCTCTCTCTGTGTCAAATAAATAAATAAAAATCTAAAAAAAAATAAAAATAAAAGATAAAAAAATATTTCCTTAGTTTTTTAAAATTAACATATAATGTATTATTTGCCCAGGGGTACGGATCTCTGATTCCTCAGTCTTACAGAATTCACAGCACTCACCATAGCACATACCCTCCCCAATGCCCATCACCCAGCCACCCTGTCCCTACCCCTCTACCCCCAGCAGCCCTCTGTTTTTTGAGATTAACAGTCTCTTATGGTTTGTCTTCCTCTCTGGTTTCATCTGTTTCATTTCTCCCTCCCTTTCCCTATGATCCTCTGTCTTGTTTCTCAAATTCTTCCTATCAGTGAGATCATATGGTAATTATCTTTCTCTGATTGACTTATTTTGCCCAACATAATACCCTCTAGTTCCATCCACGTCATCACAAATGGCAAGATCTCATTTCTTTTGATGGCTGCATAGTATTCCATCGTGTATATATACCACATCTTCCTTATCCATTCATCTGTGGATGGACATCTAGGTTCTTTCCATAGTTTGGTTACCGTGGCCATTGCTGCTATGAACATTGGGGTGCACGTGCCCCTTCAGATCACTACGTTTGTATCTTTGGGGTAAATACCCGGTAGTGCGATTGCTGGGCCATACGGTAGCTCTATTTTCAACTTTTTGAGAAACCACCAAATGTGTTTCATTTTTAAATCAGAGAAACATAGCATTTTGGAAAGATTGTAAACGTAACCATATTCATGAAGTACTTAGTATGTGCCGGATCCTAACGACACTCTCAGGGAAATGCCAGGTTTTGTTTCCCCAACTGTACCAGTAGGGAAACCGAGGCCTCGGAGATGAACTGCCGACTTCAGGTTGCCCCGCCAAGCACGCGGAGCTGGAATATGAAAGCAAGGGATCTCTCTTCCACAGCTAGGCACTTAGCCGCCCGCAGTACGAAAGGCCTTCTCGGGTTCAGTAATCCGCCGAAAATGAACACATTTGCACGACGGTGCGTAATGACCCCTCATCCTCTGTGCTGTGAGGTGTGCGGACCATGTGTCTGTTTCTGCTCACGAGGTTAAAGGTGTTTCCATTTTAAATTGTTCCAAAACACTCTCTTTGTGTACAGCTAAGTTACTTGACTCCCGAATCTCGTACTAAATCTCATACTGCTTTCCCTGGACGACAAGCAGCTGTTTCTATAGTGATGTTCTCCGTACCATTACCCATAACAAGGGTGACTTTTTTATTTTATTTTATTTATTTATTTGACAGAGAGAGAGATCACAAGCAGGCAGAGAGAGGGGAGGAAGCAGGCTCCCCACTGAGCAGAGAGCCCGATGTGGGGCTCGATCCCAGGACCTTGAGATCATGACCTGAGCCGAAGGCAGAGGCTTAAGCCGCTGAGCCACCCAGGCGCCCCAAGGGTGAGTTTTTAAAAGGTGTGGATTAATTCTGCTCTTCCCTGGGACCTGGCGAACGTGGGGTTGTTTTCCTACATAAACTTGGGATGAATGTGGGGGCCAGGGGAAGTCTTCCCGTGGATTTCTACCACATTATTCTCTCTGGTCATCTCAGAGGGTAAACAAACATCATCTTGTCTGAAATGTCTTCCCTTCCTGAGTGGTCCCAGATCTCCTCTTTGGTTTCCTTTGCCAACTGGGTAGCCAGTGGTGTGTTTGCGTTGAGTCGTCTTTTTGGAGGTAAGCTTTCAAGACAGGGTGAGTTTCTGCTTTCATGAAAACACCGTAAGGGGACAGAATTTTCTGGACCCAATCACTGTAATTATAAGACACTATTTCACAAAAGAACAGTGTTTCTCTATGTCGTTGTTTGTGTTTGCCTATGTGGGGCTGATGAAATATGGAATTCATGGCGGAATTATTCTCTGTATCTCATCACTATTTTTCTTGGCCCTATGAATAGTATCCTTTTAGCCCACTAACATACTAGGGTAGGAAGTTTGGTGGCTTTTTTTTTTCTTAAAAAAATGATAAAAATGGGCTCCTGGGTGGCTCAGTTGGTTAAGCAACTGCCTTCGGCTCAGGTCATGATCCTGGAGTCCCGGGATCAAGTCCCGCATCGGGCTCCCAGCTCCAGGAGGAGTCTGCTTCTCCCTCTGACCTTCTCCCCTCTCATGCTCTCTCTCACTGTCTCTCTCTCAAATAAATAAATAAATTCTAAAAAAAAATGATAAAAATGTTAACTCCCCTATTTTCTCAGTCCACTGCACCTCCAGCAAACACACACACACACACACACACACACACACACACACACAAAACATGCATCCTCCATTAAGAGAATATTTATTCACTTGATTAAAAAATTTTAGCCTTCCTTGTGATTCGGGGTGTTGAAGAGAGTACCCCAACACGTGAAGCTTTTAAGCTGTATGTTCTGCTTTATGCAAACCTCATTTAGAAACGCTTTGGCAACATTCAGATTTTCCACATCCGGTTGTTTCCAAAAAATGATGAACTTGGAAATTTTCCTCGTTTCTCCACTCACGTCTATAGATGATGCCTTTGGCAGAGCATAACCACAAAGTAATTCACAGACAGGACGAGGAATGGTTTTTTTGAGATTCGGTTTAAAATGGAGAAAGGATTTTCTCAGAATAAGAAACGCCGCTCATGCTGTCTACCTCATAAAGTCACAGTGGTTGTGTCTGGTTGTTGGTGGCATGTAGTTTGCAGGCCTGGTGGTGTGCGATGTACACACTTTAATGGTTAAACCCTTAACCTCTGTTCCCCAGGGGGTGTGTGTCCCTTCACAAAGGGAGTTGCTACGCTGGACATGGGAGTCTTAAGAAATGTCTACTCTCAGGGGCGCCTGAGTGGCCCAGTCGGATAAGCGCCTGCCTTCGGCTCAGGTCATGATCCCAGGGTCCTGGGATGGAGCCCCGCCTCGGGCTCCCTGCTCAGTGGGGAGCCTGCTTCTCCCTCTGCCCCTATCCTCCTCTGCCTATCCTGCTTATGCTTTGTCTCTCCCTCTCTCTGAAATGGATAAATACAAGCT
This sequence comes from Mellivora capensis, assembly GCA_004024625.1. Classification (NCBI taxonomy): domain Eukaryota; kingdom Metazoa; phylum Chordata; class Mammalia; order Carnivora; family Mustelidae; genus Mellivora; species Mellivora capensis. The sequence goes on along the minus strand of PISX010002989.1, from coordinate 67,750 downwards.
TTTAAAAGATAAGCAAGTGGAATACAAGTATCAAACAATATTTGGGAGGTCTCTAGTCTTGTTTGCTGTGAATTCGTAATTGATGGCCACATTAAATGTGGACATGCATACAAGGCGCCTTACATTTATCCCACAGGGATGTCAGCCGTCTAACAGCAGAGTCCCCATCCGGCCGCAGGGAGGAATATTTTCAATTCTGTGACACAAACACAACCACAAGATTCGTGTTTTTTTGTGGTGAGAAAAAGGTGGGTTTGGCAGGTGGTCAGGAGACTTGGGAACCGGCGTGGCGCGGCAGGAAGCAGAGTTTGCAGGAAGCCGGCAGCGGTGAGGACGGGAAGCGAGGACAGCATGCGACAGGCGCCGGAACGGGAGAACGTGGAGCTCTTCCTTAGGAGCGGACAGTCAGCCCTCCACGTCGGGGTGAGAACATACTCTAGGTCCCCACCTGGGCCTCTCTCTTCCCTCAAGGAATCTCAAGACAGTTTTGATGGGAAACATGCAATTTTGTGCACCGGTCGAAAGTAAAAGGCTAATTAGAAGGCAAGATCAAGCAAGTAAACCTTCATTTCCTGCTTTTAAAAAAATTATACAGTCTCGTACTGCATTGGATATCACCCCCAAATTCACGTTTCCCTGGCCCCAGGAATGATCTCATGTGGGAAAATGCAATGACGCTGATGTAATGAAGGTAGTACAGGGCCATGGTGGGTGACCCTGGCCCCAACCCAGTGGCTGCTGTGCTTACAAGCAGAGGGAACCATGGACGCACGTGGAGGAGAACGCTGTGGGACCAGCGGGGCACCCATCGGGGGGACGTTCTACAAGCTGGGAAACGTCACGGGCTTCCAGCCGCCACAGGAGCCCAGAAGAGGCAAGGAGGGACCCTCCGCTGGAGCTTCCAGAGGGAGCACACGTTGATCTCGGACTTGTGGCCTCCAGAGACGCAAAAGAGGGAAATCTGTGTTCCTGTAAGCCCCCCCGGGCTGTGGTCATCTGTTTCAGCAGCCGCGCGAAAGGAATTCAAATGCAAGCCTAGTTCCGATCCTTATGTCTCCCACGGGAACAGGTCACTCCAGAAGCCGGGGGCCAGGAGGCTCATGTCACCACCCATGGCCCCTGTCTTCCTGGCTTGCGTGAAGTGTGAGGCGCTGTTCCTTAATTAAAATGCCACACCCAGTGGCGCTCATTTAGAAGCCTCTGCAGTTTGATCCCATTTGATAAGCTCTCCCCGGGAGCCCACGGCCTCCTGAACCAAGGAGCTGACAGAGTAAACAAAGCTAATGCGACTTGACTTAACCGGAGTTGTTTCGTTTGTTTGTTTCGGACGACGTGCTCTGTGTTCTTGAACAAACTCCATGTGCAACTCATTGTAAACCTTTTACACACAGGACATTGTAAGCTCATTTTACACACATGACATCCATCCGAATGCAGAACTTTTTAGGCAATACACAGTGACAAGATGGCCGGGACATCTCTCGCCGGTGACAAGGGGATGTGGGTCGAATTTTGGAAAACCAGGTTTGTGACCCGGCCTGTGAAGCGTGAGAAAGGAGCATAGTGCCGTGGCCATCCGTTCTTCCGTCTCAGCCCTGGGGACAAGACAGATCCCGGGAAGAGCTGTTAGTGGAGATTCTAGTTAGTGGAGATTCCCTGCTGAGGGCCTGGGGCCCCTTGCGCATTCAGCACTCACGGGGATCTAGTGCATCTCCTCCCCGGAGCTGATGGGAACTCGCTTACCGTAAATCTGCTTAAGGAAGTCTCTAGTGTGATATATATGACCGAGAGACCGATGTCCGCTTTCGAAGGAGGCCAGGAGAAATTTCCACTAACCCCTGCTTTAAGCAGCAGACATTTACCGTCTCGAGGTTCCGGAGGCTGGACGTCCAAAATGGAGGTGTCGGTCGGGGCAGGTTCTGTCCAGAGGCTCTAGAGAAAGCCTTTCTCGTAGCTTCGGAGGGCTGTCTGCAGTGGCTGTGTCTTCTCCTGTGGAGTCAGCCGTCCTGTCTCCGCCTCCGGCAGCACGTGGCCTTCGTCCCGCTGTCTCTCTCTGTCCTGTGTGTGTTCTTACGAGGAGATCCGTCACGGAGCTTAGGGGGCACCTCACGCAATATAAGCTGATGTGGCGTTTCTCATCTGGTCTGCAGAACACCATTTCCAAATAAGGTCCCACTCTGAGGTCCCAGGTGGACACGGATTGGGGGCGGGGGTGACTGATCTGCCCGGCATGACACCCTGGGCCCCGACGGAAGGAGAGGGGCTGCCTAACGCCGGGAGTTGGACGGACCGTCTGGCAGGTGTGTGTCGTTGGCTGGTGGATGTTTGCTGTCGCTTCGTTTGCTCGCGTCTGAGGTCTTGGTTTGATTAAAAGAGACCCCGGAGGGTGCGCAGGCCTGTTTGCTGCCGCAGTCCTCAGACCGGCGTGTTGTTAAGTACACGGACGTCGTCCTTTCGTTGTTGGAGAAGCCGTCTCGGAGGGTGTGTGTGCGCGCGGAGTGCTCGCTCTCCGCAGCCGTACTGGGGTCTGGACGCCGCAGGACGACATCCCTGTCCCCTGATCACGCTGCCTCCCAGGTGCGGAGTCCGCCTCACTCGGGCTGCCCACAGTCAGCGTCTCTTCCCGTTGGAGCGTTCCTTGCCCTGCTGCCTGTCCCCTCTCCGCACCTGCTGCAGCCCGCCAGGCCCCTGCTCAGACCCGAGGGGCCCGGCTGTTTGCTGTGGGTGCCACGTTCTCCCGCGGAACCCCCGCACGTAAGCTCCCCGTCTGGAGCGCCCCTAAATGCTGCCTGGGAGTGCAAGCCTGGGGTCCTCCTGTGCTGGGAGCCCCTGGCCGCGGGGCGGACACGGCAGAAATCCTCCGAGAAGGAGCAGGTCAGCTCGTCCAGTCCACAGTACCCGGCTGACGGTCGCGGTGGGATGGTTGTAAGAGCAAACGTGGGATCCCCGAGCATGAGCGTGTTGGAGCAGTTTGTGTTCTTGCTGCTATGTGTGTTGCGCGTGCGCACACACACACACACACACACACACGTTTGCGTCAATATGTGTGTGTGCGCGTCATCCGTAGTTTTAACCCGCCGCACCGCCACATGGTACTAACCGCTCTAGCACGGCAAGCTCAACCAGCTAAACTCGACAGGGACAGATTATCCCACAAAAGCTCCACGCTGGTCACAGTCACAGGCACAGGGAGACACATGTTCCAGATGAGGCCACGTGGCGAAATGGTGTCCGTGTCTGTGCTTGGGAGCGTGGCCGGATGAGCCAAAGTGCAGGGAGGGGACCCTCGTCCTTCAGTCCCACCGGCTGCCAGCTCTCTTCGCAGCACTCCCCTCCCCCACTCTGCATTTCTGTGCCACGCTCCCCACCTGGTCCCCTCCCTCCCAGCACCCCTGCCGCCCAGCGGTCCGGCCTCTGTTCTTTCCCCGCTGCGGAGACACACGGGGTTTTCCCGGCAGCCTTCCTGTGAATTCTCCAGCCTGCCGTCGGGCCGTCTGCATAGGCCACAGACCTCATGATGTACTTCGCCCACCCTAGCCCCCACGGGATGCACGCTTCCGCGTGCCTTCCTGTGGGAACGTGTTCCTGGAAGGCCGTGTGGAAAGAGCTCGTACCGTGAGCAGGAAGGTCAGGGACGCCGATGCGCTGAGCGCACGTGTCCATCCGGCCCCGGACCAGGAGGCCAGAGCCCCCTCACCCCGTTCTCTCTGCCACGCCCCTGTCCCTCTCTGAAGCTCAGTGCTGTCTCGGGGTCAGGTTCTGACTCCCCCGCAACCCATGTGGTCTAGCTTCCATGTCCGCTACTTCTTTTCCCCACGAGGAAAACCACACCACCGGCTTCTCCCTTGTATCCATCAACGCCTCCAGACCCGCATGAAGGGCCTTTCCTCCTGCCGGTGTCACTGTTCCCTCACTTCTCTACGGATCCTCCATCCCCCAGAGCCCGTCGTAAGGCTGGGCGGGGACGAGAAAGCTCGCTGACCGCCCGCCTGCTTGCCGTGCCCCGGCTCTGTGCCGCACGCCTCTCCACCTGGAGCGTGTGGCGCTGTCTCCGGGTCTGTTCCATGGAAGGCTTCTTGAGAGCAGTGTTCCTGTCCGCCGCCGTCCCCGAGCAGGATGTGGAACAGCGCACACAGAGCCGCGTGTGCGTGCGTGCCTGTGCGCGTGTGCTCGCATGCGTATTCCAGAAGGCTTTCTCTCGCACCTTCGACGTGCACGTGGGGCTCGGGGGTCAATATGGAGCCCTACAGACGGGGGTCCGATTGCTAGGTGAGTGCTTGTGCAGTGAATCAGGCACACAGCCGCCAAGGGGAGCTCGCCATCTGGTTCCTCTGCTCGACCCTGACACCCCAAGATGATGAGTGCAAAGGACAGCTTTCACACTGTGCTGCTCGGTCGTGCGGACCGAGTGAGCACGGGGGTCGGGAAGGCTGTGTGTCAACCGGTATCCCCGCTGCAAACAGTCCTCATGACTCTGCGCGCTGGCTGGAGTGATGGGACCCCTCCTCCTCTCCATTCCGGGACGGTGCACGTGCCCCCTCCTCACTGGTCTCCCACATACCGTCTCCACTCCTCGACCCATGTCCGCTAGCCAGGCAGACCTGCTAGACAACAAGACACATCTGGTCGCTGCAGTAGTGAGAACTCGTCTGAGACGTTCTGGAGTTTCTCGGGTGAATCTCAGCCTCCCTCCTGGTCTCTAAGCTTTCAAGAACCTGGGCCTCTGGTCCTCTGGGCTCTTGCTCTCTGGGATCGCGTTGCATCAGCCTTCCTTTTCCGAACGGTACCTCGTCTACACAGAAGACTTTCACTGAATCGCGCTTCCTGCCTGCGCATTGCGCTCGGCGTCTGGGACGAGCATTCCGTGCGTCCCGTGTGAGCGGGAAGCAATTAGTCTTCCCTCGGACGCACACCATACTCCCATACGTGGCCGTAGCTAACCCCCACCGAATGACTTGTTTCTCGACAGCACTTTTCGTCATCGGAAGTAGAAGTTAATTGGTTACTGATTGGTTATTGCCTCTGGGTCAGCGTGTCTTGTTCCTTGTTGTAGCTCTAGCCTGGTGTGAATCCATAGCAGGTGGTCAGTAAACACGTCTGCAGAGAGGACAAGTGGGTGAATCCTGGCGGATGAAACACACGGAGTCGTGGTCTCCTCCGGGCTGGCGTGTCTGTCTTCCGCGCACACACACATACCGTGACGGCGTAACGTCCTCCCGTCAAAGTCCCGGCGGCGTGGGCTCTCTGTCTCCAGTACCCACGGGTGCTCATTCACACCGAGGGAATCCGCTTCGTCCCACACTGCCTGTGGTGGGTTCCCTTGGCGCTTGAGGACTGCGTTCCTTTCTACTGCAGTTTTAAGAAGCTCCGTAGAGCACATATGTGCAGTTTCATCAATTTTGCCAAGAAGTCGGTGGATCTGCTAATTCTCTACCTGCTTTTCATTTTCAAGCTCCATTATGTTTGATACTTTTGAAAAGCGAAGGGACTGATATCACATGCCTTTTGACACTTGAGTTCATTGGACGCTTCTCTCTTCTTCTCTGCCACTTTTTGAAGTTTAGGGGATGTGTTTTCACATGTTTGGGGTTTCGGCCCCAGTCATTCTGTTCGTTTTCACTTTGCGTTGCTTTTTGTTTGTCCCTATGATGTATGCTGGCTTTCTGCCCCTGTTTCACCTACTTTCTCCCTGCACCTCAGCTTTAACCTAAATAATGCCCGCTCACAATACCGGATGCGGACGTTCTTTGCATTAATAAAAGGAAAAATAACGACCACGAAAGGTGGCCGTGGAAGGATCGGTAATGATAGGTCTTTGGGACCAAGGACTATAATCAACTATAATCAACTAAGATCCGGGACTATTTTAATCTTATTTAGTATACGGTAGATAAAGCGCTGTCTTTAGTGTACATTTAAATACCGCCTGGTTTGTCTCTCAAACCCAATATAATTATTTGTTTCTCAGTTTGACTGCCGTGAGACTAGACGAGCTTCATATGAACCTGACATGGAATGGATGCCAAGTTCTTTTTATTCGAGGCCTAACTAAGACCATGTGATGACCACGCACGCATTACGGAGATAAATAGAGCATTATAATAAGGAATTAGCAAACAGACCTACCACAGTGAAGGGACTGCATTGGTATAAAATACAGCCTACTTAGCACGGTAATTTACTCTTCTGACCTACTTTGTTTTATAAAAAAGGGAAGTTTGAACAAGATAGGACAGGCGGAATAATGGGGGGAAAAGATCGGTAGAAAAATTTGGGGAAAATCTAGACATTTAAAGTTTTGAAGAAAATCTCGAAACTCATCTACCGTGGCCTTTTTTTCTAGCTACGGTGATGAGATATAAACGGTTTGCTCTAACTCATATATAATAATTATATTCAAACGGTTGACAAGTTGGCCTGTTGGTGAGGATTGCACCATGTCTGCTCACGATTCTGTGTGGCATATGGTCAGCGTAACTTCAGCGGGCATGGGGGGGCCCAGAATCGGCAGCGTGATGGAACAAACCTAAGGATCAGGGAAGGGAATCTGGCCCAGTCTCCCATAGTTGAGATGACTTGCATTTCGGTTGGAAGATAATGGGAGGTTGGGGGAGGGGTCACCTTAAGAAACTGAAAGAACTACTAGTTAAGGCAGGCAGAAGTTCACATCAGCAAAACATGTCCGCAGGAAGAAGGGTTCTCATCCTGAGGCGGAATCCCCAGCTGGGCCTCCGGGCCATGGGGCCATGGGGCCATGGACGGTGACCGACCAGAGCAAGCTGAACAGGTATTAAGAGCACTGTGGTGTCAGGAATAGTCCAAGACAAGCACTTAGACCCAATAGGCCAGTCATCTGGTCTAGAGTAAAATGTGGTCCAGGAAAGGCTCAGCATGGGGTTCCCTGTAGCCACAGAGTGACCGCCTCTGCGTGCTGGGTTGGGGTCCTCCAGTCCCTTGAGTCCGAGGTCTAGATTAGTGCTTGACCCCAGGACAGGTGGACACGGAGGTGACGCAAACATCTCTCAACGGGAGGGGAGAAGAATGTGGGAACCAGGCTGGGCCAGAAGGATTTTTGCTATCATCATCATCATCATCATTAATGGTTATTTTATGTGTCCCTCAAAGGAGCATGACGCCCTCACTTATAAAAGTAGCAGAACTGATTTTAACTTAATGTGTGCTATCGCTTCCTGTATATCGGTTCTTAAAACACTTGATAAGCTCAGGAACCAGTGAAGCTATAATGAACTTCCACGAAACACTCCCACGAGCACAGTCTCACAGCATGAACATGCCATCTTAAGGCTCATAGAGGCTCCTAGTCCGTCTGTGTATTTCCGCACGCTCCAAGGACGCCTGGTCAGCCAGCACGCGTGCCCTCTGAGACCAGTCCACACGTAAACAGGCCTGCCGTGAGAGGCGCACAGGCCCTAACACCTACTTAACCACAGCCTGAGTGACCCCTGGAAGAAATAGTGATGATTTCCAGGCATCCGGAGGGGGCCAGTGGACTCATTCGCCACTAAGAGATCACTGAAGTCTAAAATAATTTGTCCCCAATTCCAGTCCCGTGAATCCTTACGGAGATACGGTATCTGGCTCTTTGGAACAGCTTCTCAGTAGCCCAAACTACTCTGAAGTCTGGAGCCGTAGAGGATCCGTAGAGAAGTGAGGGAACAGTGACACCCGCACATCTCGGGTGACGGAACTTCACGCAGAGGCAGGGGACAGAAGGAGGTGGCTTGGGAACAGGGCCCACCACTTTGAGAATTGTTCTTGAAAACCAGCAATCGCTTATGGAATGTCTCACTCTAGTAAAAAATGGGCTGTAGTGAATGTCTATCACTGTGTAGCTGATGGTCCCAGCACTTTGCATGAAGCAGTAAACGCATTTTACGTTGATGTGGGTGTGTAATTTTATATATCCGTGTTGCTAGGAATACACAGTCGTAGTCTGCGGACCTGGAATTTGCAAGTGACGTGGCCGTGTGGTTCAGGCTGGGAGTCTCTGCGGACCGTGAATCTGAGTCGTCGGTCAAGGCCGTAGTCCCTGACGGCTCTGGAAGACGGCGCTCAGCTTCTGTGGCTGATGGCCTGGCTCCCGGGTTCTCGTTGCGTGGGTTTCCCCATCGGACCTGCTCGAATGTCCTCCCAGAGTGGCAGCCGGCGTCCTCCCAAGCGAGAGATCCAGCAGAATGCGGAAGGGAGACTACAGTCCCTCCACCCAAGGCTGGACGGTCGCATGCCGTCATCTGTGCAGTCTTGGAAATGCAAGCCAGCCCTACCCGGCAAGGCAGGGGCCGTGGCAGGGACACGGACACCAAGCCGTAGGGATCGCTGGGGGCTTTCTTGGAAGCTGGCTGCCATCCTGTCTTAGGACCAGACGGGAAAAAATTGCAGCCAATTTTCAGGTCCGTGCACTGAGTTTGGGAACAAGAGAAATGTTATACTTGTGAGGGACGACGAAGCCTCTGTCATTTCTACGGCCTTAGAGGTAAAGCACGTCGGCCAGAGAAGCAGAGGGGAGTTCAAACCATGGGCAGAATAACGGGACTCCAGCCTGTGATCGGTGGGATGCGGATGGCCACATCCCCTCTAACTCACAAGTGGCTTTCCAGTATGAAGGGCAGGCGTGGCTTAGCGCACCTGAGATTTTAGAGACGAGTTGCGGTGCACGTAAAGAGGCCTCACGTTACCTATCGTAGAGAGATTGCCCGAGGGTTAAACCAGTGCTGTCCAAGATACTGAGAGTCACACACACACGCCGCTCACAGAACTGTACGTTTTCTAGAAGAAACCGGTGAAAGTAATTGGAACAGCACAGCTCACTGCCCCAGTTCATCTAAGATACTATGATTTCAGCCCATAGCCGGGATGGAAGGATCTGTTGCACGGCGTCTGGAATCCAGTCTGTATTTTGCGCTCCGTGCCCAGGACCGTCGGTGAGCCACACTGAGACGAGTGGGAACGGAGGCTGAATGGAGAACAGACCCCAGTGATCTCTCCCATCACGGCAGACCTGACCAAGAAGCGCAGGTCAACCAAGTCGCTGAGGACAGGTCTGTCTCACTGCTCTGCCTCTTCCGGTGCTGATGTAAACCCGAGGCACTAACGCGTGGCTGCTCAGTCCCCCGGGCTCTACACCAGCATCTCTGAGCGGCCCCACGTCCGCCATAACTGCACATCAGCCGTGGGGAGAATGCGGGTCTCACGTAGCTCGTGGCCAGGGATGTTGTTTGACACACTTCTGTCTCTGTGCCCACATCGGAAACCTGCCCGTCCTGGGCCTGGCCACGGTGGTTAGGATCACAGGGTCTGGGTGGTCTAAGGCCCTTCAGGGCCACTACAGCCTCCCAGACCATATTATGTGTTAAGAGGTGGGACTCAGTTGCCCAAAAAAAATCAGAGCCCTGTTAGCAAGCCTTGAAGGTGGCTAGAGAGCAAAGCAGGGGCACATAGGAACACTCGTCCAGGGTCCGTGTGGCCCGTTAGGGTGTACGGGCAGATGCCTGCGTTCCATCCCTTGATGTGCTCAGCAGGAAAGACGAGGCCGACGGAGACCGCCAGCGCTCCGGATCCACGGCGAGGACCGCCTCCACAGCTCTGGGCTGCGGTTCCCACTTGTAATTCACCCGTATCGTGCCAGTGGCCGCCGTCAGTCTGCACGGACAGCAGCAGCGTCTAGAGTTTGCGGAGTGATGGAACGTGCAGTCGAAAATGCGCACACTCTTGTGCGGTAAGGAAGTAACTCTACGTGGAATGCATTTTCAGTAACTGGAGCGCTACTTGAGACTTTGGTGTTAACAGTGAAATGCCTCCTAGAACCTCAAAACTCTTTCTTCCTTGAAGACACATTTCAAAGGTCTGTTCTTTCCCGATGTTGGAGTAAATGGATCTCCCTCGGGAGTATTAAGTGAATATGACTGGATTTATGGGATCTTACCAAGTGACTTGAACAAAAATTCCAGTTCTGCAAGAGGCCAAATCAAGTAAAAGGAATTCCTTAAAACAAACAAAGGAATGAATCAGCTCCTACTCTCTATTACACTATAATCGAACTGGGTTAAAAAGTATGTATCCATAGGGACAAAGACAAGATGGTTTCTTTTTTTTTTTTTTTTTAAGGAAGAATGTGTTAGGGTGGAAAGACTGTAGATGGTACTTTTTTTCTTCAGAAGTCTTATGTTGATGTTATAAAAGCATGTGTGCAAGTTTTAAAAGAAAACGTGTTTGTTAAATCCGTGACTCACAACCAATGTTGGGAGCTTCCCCAAAGCTTGAGAACAAAGAGGGGAGAGAGTCACACAGAAACAGAGAGAGGAGAGAGACTGTTTTCTTTCACTCTGAGTCTGTCACCATAGATCCTGTGTCTTCCAGAACATTCTCAGAAAGGCAGAGTAAACTTATCCAAAGACGCATGCAGTAAGGAGCCGCAGAAAAGTCTGCAATCTGGGAAACTGGGCGTCTTCTGGTATGGAGGGAACAGTCTGCCGTACGCGTACATGGTGGTCACTTGTTTGAGCTCCACACTGAGAGCCGGTGGCATGGGCAGTGTCCTTCCTCTCCTCAATATCTTCTACATTATTCCCAAAGCCACTTTTCTCAAACTAAGAGTGAGGGGCGAAGACAAGAAGGGAGATCTTTCTCTTTCAGCCATAGGAGTGTGTTCTCATCCTGCTTGCAGCTCAACCGAAACTTTCCCAAGCAGAACCAAAATAGCTCCCACAGAATTTCAAACGATGAGAATCAAGCCCAGACGTCCCGGACGGAATATGGGAACTCTGATGCTATTACTATGGTCCACCCAGATGACAGATTTGCATTCTTCTGGTTCTATTTATAATTAGTCTTTTTAAGAGGTCCGTCTGCTCCCAAGTGTCTTTCCCTCTGCCCTGCCTGGGCATGAAGTTGCCCTGCCCACCCGAGTCATTCCCTGGGCAAAGGAACGGAGGGTTTGAAGGCCCTTGTTCAATAGTAAGTGTGGCTGTAGAGCCGGTGAGACCGTAAGCCAACGTGCCCTGTACCGCGTGTACTGGCAAGTTTCTGGGGGGCCCAGAGGATGTGGGAGCGGTGTTTCGTGCGTGGGCATGGACTTGGAAAGAAATGAAGTGCAGGTCCTTTCCACGCCACTAAGCCCAGTTCGCTGGTTCCAGAACAAGAGCTCACTGACATGTCTTCTCCCTTCTCCGTCTACACTTGTAGTTCCCCTCATCTGTTGGGAGCAGTCCTCTGTTGTCAGAAGGCCTGTGTTTCGTCTTTCTGAGTTTCCAGGCTTATTCTCACATCATCTTCTTTGGATAGAGGCAGCTTTTCTTTTTCCATCCCCCCCTTTTTTTTAATAAGTCTTTCTCAAATCTGTGCTTTTCTTCCTCTGTGCATAAGTCTTGGCATTCCAGATGCGGACCCCGTGTTCACATTCCACTACCGATACTCGGGTGGCCTGGCGGAAGGAGAACCTTCCTGTTTTCCCGCAGCTGATGAATGGAGAGCTGTAAGAGCCAGACATCGTCACTGACTTTTCTTCTGATAACTTCAGCGAACGAGACCTTCTGTTGGCTCTGTGCAGTGTGCGCTAGTCCCTTACCGGGAGAAAATCCCCAGGAATGAAGATGACTTCATGTCAGTTAACATGTGGCGTCTAGAGATCGGTGTCCTGTAAATATCTCCCTGTTGAAAGGTGGTAATAGCAAAAAAGGAGAGAAAAGGGTAAGCGGGATTATAGCCGGCATTCATCCGCATTGCAAACGTGCGGAGAAGTATCAAGTCGTCGGGATTTTCCAAACCATTCCAATTAGCCAGGACCAGCTCACCCAGGATTCCAAACGCCAATTAAAGAATGTTTCCATGTTGCCACCAACCCTCCCTCGATTGGGTTAAGCACAACACAGCGAAGCTAACACAGGTCTCATCAGAGCCTTCTTTCCCAGGTGTATGGTGGTATTTCTGTAATGCCAACCCTGAGATATATTTACGTACCATAAAATTCGCTTTGAAGTGTACCTTGCAGTATTTTGCAGAGTCGTGTAACCTGTATTATACTCTAATTTCAGAATATTTTCATCACCCGTAAACCAGCTGGTAGCTTTTAGCGGTCACCCCTGTCGTCCCTCCTCCCGGCCCCTGGCCACCCCTCATGCACTCTGTACGCATTGGCCTCTTCTGGACAGTTTATGCAAATCGGGTTACACGATACGTGGTTTCTGGTGACAGGCTTCTTTCACTTGGCGTGTTTTTGCATTTCATCCATATCTGAGGAATTACCAGCTGCGTTGCTCTTTACTGCAGGATACAGCTTTCGCTGGTCATTTCTCGATTGCCCCCCAGCCCACCGTGCGCTCCGCCGTGAGCCGCGGAATCCCTTTGAGCAGGTCTCCGTGGCACGTGAGCACTGTGGTAAGTTATCTCATTGGGGGCGCTGGAGGGACGCAGCCCGAAGGGGTCCTGCAGCTCCCCGCGCAGGTGCACAGGGAAGAGGGGAGGTGGGGACGTGAGGACGTCACACGGAGCCTCCCCAGCCGCGGGACGCTGACCCTGAAGCCCTTGACACCTGAGCCCAGCGATAAGCTGACCCCAGCCCACTCAACTCCGAAACCCGAGTCTTCACCCAGGGTCCCACCGCAGGCAGTTATCCTTCCACGAGCTCCCATGTGGCTTTGCCGGCTGGGTGCTGCCCACCTATGTCCCCCACTACATTCCCGGGGCGGCCGGCCCTGTGCCCAGCAGCTGTAGACCAACTCCGGCCTGATCAGAGCAGCACACGTGTTCATTCTCTGGTCACAGAACCGTGCTCCCTCCAAGAAATTCTAAACCCTTTCCCGGTCTGCCTTTGCTTGGGCGCTCTCCCCGAGGCCGGGAGCACCATGTAGAGTGCCCGTACGTCTGCTCGTTCCTCATCCGTCCTAGCTCAGAATTTGTTGCTTTGAACTTCCTCGTCCGACCTACTGCATGCTTCCCATGTTCTGATGGACCCAGCCTGCTAGACGATTGTCTTGAATGGGCGTACCAAGCACTGTTTATCCCGTCTTCATTGGCTGGGCTCCTTGCGTTGTTTCCTTCTGCTGCGGCTGTGAACATTGTTGTGCAAATCTTTGTGTGGACACGTGCCTTCATTTCTCGTGGGGGGACCCTGAGGAGCTGAATTGCTGGGCACATGGGATGTTGCACTCTTTAAGAAGCTGGCAAAGTCCTGTATACAGTGCCACCCGGTATTTACTTCCCAGCAGCAGATGCGGGCTCTGGTTTCTCCGTACCCCCACCTACGTGTGTTACGGTCTTTTCTGATGGGCCCGTTCTAGTGTATCTTATTGAACGTTCAAAGTACTGAAGGCAAAAATGAAGACGGAGGGAAAGCCTCAGAGCTGAGTGCACCGTTCAAGAAGCAAGGGCTAAGCCTTGTCTGTTATTTTGCCCACATCCTTACCCGGAGTTGAAGGGGGTAGTTCCCTCTGGGCTGCTCTGATGACAATGCTCCCGTGGGTGGCTTGGCGGCAGGCATTGGAGCACAAACTCGTGCTTTCCTGGGGACCCCGGGCAGCAGCAGACTGGGTTTCCAGAAAGACTTTGTATAAACTCCAATAACCTAACGTGAAGAAAAGTTTGAGCCAAATGACAATTTGAGTTTGTGCCTTTTAATACAAGAGTCCATTCTTTCTTTTTTTGTGGTAGGAGCTTTAAAACGAACTCATCTGTCGGTCCAGAAACAACATTTAATCGCTAATTTCTAGGCGGCGCATTTGGGCCCAGTACCACTTCAAGGAATGGAGGGATCCTCTGTGTGCGTTTGGAATTCAGGGAATCTCTCCCTGGCTGTGGTACAGGTTTCCTGTTTTTCCTCCAGGGTGGTTGAAATTCAGGCAGTTCGGTGAGGTTCAAATTCTGCTGCAAGACCTCTGGCTCTCTACGCGCAACTTAACGCTTTGAACCCCACCCACTCTCTTGGCTCGCACGGCCCACCAACCTCGTCAATCTGGAGAGACCTAAGTGGTTTCAACAAGACTCAGATGAGAGGGGAAAACTAAGAAAAATTTTTTGATGACGTTGGATTTTGCTGAGACGCTCGGATCACAAGCCCCCTCCTTGCCCTCCCGTGTGAGATCACACTCAGTCAAGTATGTACCGAAGAGGCGACCGTGATGGGGTCGTCAGGGTCGTAGATTAAAAAAAAGAAAAGGCACATACATTGGAAACTGTTCGCTTTTTTTTTTGAATTGTTAAAAAAAATTTTGACGAGAACATACATCAGGGTCGGGGAGCGGGGGCAGACGGAGAAGGAGAGAGAATGCGAAGCTGATTCTACAGTGATGGCAGACCCGGACGTGACGTGGGGCCCGAGTTCATGGCCCGAGCCAAAGTCAAGAGTTAGACCCGTCACCGTTGGAGCCGCCCAGGAGCCCCGACTCTTCCTTTCCATCCTGTCTTGATTTGTAGCCTGTCCCGGGGTCACACGCCAAGTCCGCACGTGGAGACAGAAAGCTTCGTGGTGGTGGACATGGGTTCCGCGAGTTTGCTTCTGGTGGCGGACTGTGCCCGTTCTAAAGAAGAGCAGAGAACGGGAAGAAACATGCCTGTGCTGTGACCCTTTGGGCTTCAATATGTCCAAAAGCCAATAAAACTGAAGATCATTGGCAACATGATGATTCTCAGTAAGCGCAGAGCGGGTTATCATGACGCTACGCTTATTTCTTTAATTTTGAGGATAGTTGACACGCCAAGTCACGTCATTCCGGGAGTACACGGTAGTGATTTTACGAGCGTGTACGTGCATGCCGTGCTCCCCGAACGCGCAGGCCCCGGCTGTCTGCACACGGCACTCTCGCGACACCGTTGGCCGGGGCCCCGGTGCTGGGCCATTGGCTCCCGTGCCCTGTTCATTCCATAACTGCGAGCCTGGTCCTCCCACCCACCGGCACCCGTTTTGCCCCCTGCCTGCCCTGGCAGCCCTCAGTTTGTTCTTGGGATTTCCAGGTCTCCTTTAGCTTTTCCTAACTCTGCATTGACAGAACTGTCAGATCGCAAGAAATGGTATCATTTTATGTCACTCACTTGTCACCTCACCCGTATGTCACTTGAATAGGGTTCCTTTCCATATCCTGTTTATTTGATACATTCTTAGAAATGAGAAAATAGTTAAATGTAACGTGGGTTTCGGAGCGCCTGGGGGCTCAGGCAGGCGAGACTCTGACCCTTGGTCTCAGCTCACGAATTGCTCTCAGGTCATGGGCTCACACCCTGTGTTGGGCTCCACACTACGACGGAGCCTCCCTAAAATTAACAACAACACTGACAACAACCGCCTCGATAAAATGTGGGTTTTAGTGGAAATACGGTGCTGATTTGAAAAGAGCGCTATCTCTTCTGAGTAATTATGAACATTTACATCATTTACTGTAAAGGCTTTGTAGGTCTTTGTTTTTCAGGTATCCGTTATCTATTTAGGTATTCGCCTACTTCTTAGGTATCTCTTCAGTAAAATTACAGTCTCCCGTGTTCCATGGTGAATCTTCACATTGAACATTACAGCGGTTTAGACAGAAGCTCCACACCCTGTGAATATAGGACTTTGATGTTGTAACACCGAAAAAGACACTTTTGGTATCTACTGGTTGGTCCAGTATGTTTATATTTTAAGTGATGATGTTTTAAAACAGTGTGATCTCCACATGTTTCTGTATGTTGTTGAGGCAGAAGCCGTCTTTGGGAAGGTGGTAAAGTAATGGCCTTGGCGACCCGGGGTCCGTAGTTCAGAGACAGATGCCCACTCTGGCAGGAGTACCGAAAAGCATGCTTTTTCCCCCTTACCTGGTTTTCCAGATCCCGGTGGTGAAGTCGCATCACCAGCGCATCTTTAGAAAACCAAAACATGAAAGTCGTATTTTGCATGTTTAGTCATCTGATTGAAGCAACATTATTATTTTAGGAGAAAGATTTAGATCAGTAGCTCCCAAGTCAAAGGAAACAGGGCTGTGGTGAGGAATGTGGTTTCTGGAAAAGAGCGTTGCATGTACCTTAAGTGTATTCCGCATTTGCTCTTGGGATTCTGTATCTAGGAATCTGGCCTGTCTTGCAATTAATCAACAGTGTAGGCCAAGATTTAAATGCAAAGATGTTCTCTACATAAAGATTTGTAATTTAAAAAAAAGATAAGTAAAATATCTCACATCATACAGCCCTATTGTTTGTATAAAACTTACACAGTTCTGTGAATTTTTCAGTACTGGGGAAATAAAACGTTACAGCGATGCACCCAAAATTCATCTCGGACCCAGTCCACGGCAGTGTGCGGGGAACATCCTCCCAGACTTGGCTCAACACATACACACGAAGGTCAGCAGCGAGACAGAGATACAGATAGAAAATGAATGAATGCATTTTTCTTAAATTTAGGTACAGAAAAGGATACTGAAATGATACCCAAAGGATTGCTGATTTCAAATATTGGGTGTTAAAATGTGTAGCATACAGTGGGACCTGAATTCTTAAAGGTGAGATGGGTCACAACCGCATGGGCGCACAAGTGAGATTGCACGTGGTTTCACGTTCCCAGTTAGAAAAAGAGCAAGGCCAACTGGGAGATTGGCTGTCCGTCGGTCAAAGAGAGGAGAGTCCAAGTACGGGGCCTGGCTGTCCGTTGGCCAAAAAGAGGAAAGTCCAAATGTGGGGCCTGGCTGTCCATCGGCCAAAGAGAGGAAAGGCCAAGAGGAAGAGAGGAACCAGCCTCGGGCTTCTCCTGCGTGGCAGTTTATGCATCAAACAGGCACAAAACCTAATTCTGATTTATGTAATCCTAAAATTGAGATCAATAACATAATCCTGACCATTCATCTTCATTGAGGAGTTCGGTATCTATTCATAACTAATCTATCACGAAAATATTTGGTGAGTAGATCTTTAACTTGTATCCTCCAATAAAAGTTTTGGAAATTTATACTTATAAATTCTTTGGAATAAGAATAAAAGAAATAAGATAGAGTGAGGATCTTATTACAAGAGCGACTCTCATTAAAAGTTTTCCAAACAAGTGGGACGCACAGAAGAAAATTTGAAGTCGGCACAGGTAACGACTCCTCCTTCCATTTTTTTGGTAATGAAACTGAACAAGAAAAGCCTGAGCCAGCGCATTTGTTTTGAAATAACATTGACAACTGTATAAAATAGAAAATTGCATCCCAACTCCTCCTCCAGAAATCATATTGTAAACATATCTTGTGCGGCTGAATGCTCACAGACCACTGTTCTTTCTTGGTTCTGTTGGAGCCACCACTGTTCACCTCTGCAGCACGGGGTACTACATCACACTTCCTCCCTCAGTTTCCCTGCTTAGTTGTGTAAAAGAGACTTGGGAATATCAGAAAGGATCCGTAAGCCTTCCCTGTGATTGGATGCCCTGTTCTTCTGCCCCAAGGAAAAGAAACAAAAGAAAACAAGACCGCGGGGCATCACCGTTTGGTATATTCCGGTTCCAACCAGGTGTAGTGATCCCAGAGATTACCTGTTTTTTCTTTACATTGCGCAAGAGACCAAGTCAAAGACCTCAGGTGAAAGCTAAGGTAGAAACTAGGGAGACAGAGGAACGATAAGGGAGAAAGACGGTGGACATGAGAGATGACAGAGATAGAGAGATGAGAGAGGCCCGTCAGCCCTCCTTTGCAGATCTCACCTCAGCTCAGCGTGGACACACCAGCCCTGCTGCCCAGCCTCATTCCCAGCCTCGCTCCCACCTTGAACCTGTCCCTGTTGCTCTAAGTGCAATCTGTTGAATCCATTCCCTCTAAATACTGCCTTGAGTTACTGGGTTATGCCGAAGAGAGCACAAGGGGCAGGCCATCCCGCCCCCGAGGCCGGTCCAGGACCACACTGCCCGGTGGAGGTGTTTACCGCGACGGCCACGCTGCATAACCCCGTGCGGTGCCGTGTGGGAGCCACGGCCGGCCGTCGGCTGCCGAGCCGCCGGAGTGTGCCCGCTCGGGCAGAACTGGGCTTCTCGTTCCGTTCCAGCGGAACTAGTTTGAGTACAAGTTGCCGCTTGCGGGCGGTGAGTGGCCGTGAGACTGCACGGGACAGCTCCAGGAAATGCTGACATGCTCCATGGCTAAGTCCTGTTGAAGGTCTCTCTGTCTTCTAGGAGAAGATGCAGCTCCTTGATGTTCTGGATCCTCAAGAGGATCATTTCTAGACGATGGAGGATCGAGGACGAGCAGTGTGTGAACATATACGCACACTTCCCAGGATCAACAACAGTTCTCAAATTCAGGGAGGGAAATGCTTCCCAGCTGGGGAAATGCTTACCGGGCGTTTGGGGAATGTAGGAAAGTTATTGTGTGGGCTCGGGTGTGAGCCCGCCGACTTCCTACAGAAATCAGCAAATGTGCGTGGGGCCCGGCCGCAGATGCTGCCCCATACGGACGAGGCGGGAAGTCTGTGCCGCCGTCGCAGCGAGATGCTGGCTTGAGTACAAGCAGAGCTTCAGTCCCTGTCGCGGGCTCACGATCCGTGTCAGCGTCCCAGTGATCAGTCGTCTCCACCGACAGCTCTCCCGGGAGCATCGGCAAAGCACCGTAACGCTTCTGGGACCGCGGCGATGGGCCAGGACAAATTAGGTGCGAACCCGAGTGAAAATAGGAGACTGTAAGATAACGTGACATACCCAAAATCTTAAAAAAAAGTATTGGTAAAGTTACCCAACAACAATACTTTCTTTTTCCAAAGATTGAGATTTTTGTTTTGTGTTGTTTTCCTCTCCCGTTGAAGGGACGGTTTTGCAGCCTCGGCCGTCCCGTGTGGTGTGGTGTTTCCAGCGGGACCCACACCACTCAGGGGCCGGTGTTGTGAACCTCAGGGGGTGATGCCGGCAGCTCTGATGAGGTTTCACGGACCGCAGCGACGGACCTTCAGAAGGAACCATAGAGACGGAGGATCCTTCATGTTCTTTCCGTTTTTTTAACGCTAGACCCGGAATCCACAAAGTTCAGTATCGTCTGGCTAAAACAGAGTTGTTTAGCCCATTTTTCCGTGCATGTTGACATTTGACATTGCGGATCTGTAGCTATTTTTGCTTGGTTGGTGGGTTTTTGGTTTTCTCCTTTCATGGAAGGATCTGCAGAATGGCACTAAAGCTGTCCCACGGTCACAGCTGACCTTTGACATTTCTGTTAAATTGATGTGGACGGGATGTCGTCTGGAGTGCGGGGGAAGGATCTGATGGGCACAGAACTAAGTAAGATGGGTCTCCGGGGGACCGAGAGCCCATCTAGTCGGGACCGTTCCTCCCGCAGCAGAGGCAGTCGGGACGCAGGAAGGTGGGAGGAAGTTCCCGGAGTAATTCACTTGGGCAGAAACACCCTCGCATTCTTCTTCTCCAATCAGTTTTGTGTTGAAACCTCTTCCACCAAGTGGCCAGATACTTCAAGGAAAAAAATACACCGAGAAAACGGCAAATCAGTTCATCCATTTTGAAACCAGAAATGAAATAATTACAACGTAATTATTTTGATCCGATGACTTTGTAAACCGTAAACACTTGAAATGTTCCTGTCTTCACACGTTCAGTACCCTTGGGCGTTTGCCCATTCTTTGTGCTCACAGCTCTTTAAATAACCTTATGCCCTCCTAGAATTGCAAAATACGGTCATTCCCATGACCTCAAAAAAAAAAAAATGTTTGAAATTCTCCTCTGACAGAAGTTAAAGAAAACGTGCAAAATCTGCTTCCTTGTTGTTGTTGTCGTTGTTGAATTTAATTCCAGTATAGGTAGCACACACTGTTATATGAGTTCCCGGCGTGCAAGGTCGTGATTCAACAATTCTGGACGTTACTCAGTCCCCGTCACACCACGTACTCCGCTTAATTCCCTGCGCCTCGCTTCTCCATGCCCCCTCCCACTTGCCCTCTGGTAACCATCTGTGGGTTTTCTGTAGGTACGAGTCTGTTTCTGGGGTTCGTCTCTTTTTCTTGCTTGCTTTGTTTTGTTTCTTAAATTGCACATAGGCATGAAATCGTGTATTAGTCTTTCTCGGACTGATTTCACTTATCATTCTGCTCTCCAGGTCCATCTGTGTGGTTGCAAATGGCAAGATTTTACTCTTTTTTTATGGCTGAGTAATATTCCATATTGTATGTGTGCGACACGCACACACACACACACACACACACACCACATTTTCTTTACCCATTCATCCCTTGATGGATACTTGGGCTGACCCAGTATCCTGGGTATTGTAAATTATGCTGCGGTAAACGTGCACGTGTCGATATCTTTTCGAATTAGTCTTTCATACTCCTTGCATAAATACCCAGTAGTGGAATTACTAGATTCGAGGGTCGTTCTCTTGTTAACTTCTTGAGGAACCGCCACACTCTTCCCCACAGCGCCTGCGTCAGTCTGCGTTCCCACCAACAGTGCAAGAGGGTTCCTTTTGCTCCACACCCTCACCAACACTTGTTTTCTCCTTGTATTTTGGATGTCAGTCATTCTGGCAGGTGTGAGCTGAGATCTCATTATGGCTTCGATTTGCATTTCCTTGGGGAGGACTGATGTCGAGTGATGTCTCTCGTCCGTCTGTACGTCTTTGGAGAAATGTCTGTTCATGTCTTCTGTCCGTTTTAAAATTATATCATTTGGAGGGGGGTGGAGAATTATGTGTTGAGTTGTACAGCTCTTTCTATATTTTGGATACTAACCCTCTATCAGATATGTCATTTGTTGCACAATTGCAAGAATTTTCTCCCATTCAATAAGTTGTGCTTTATTTGTTTTGTTTGGGTTTAGTTTTGTTGATTGTTTCCTTCTGTGTGCAGAAGGTTTTTCTCTGGATGGGGTCCCAATAGTTTAGTTTTGATTTTCTTTCCCTTGCCTCAGGAGACACATGTAGAAAAGTATTGCTAGGACCAATATCACAGAAATTACTGCCTGTGCTCCCTTGCAGGATTTGGATGGTTTCAGGTCTCACACTGAGATCTTTCATCCATTCTGAGTCTATTTCTCTGTGTGGTGTAAGAATGTGCCAGTACCACTCTTCTGCACGGGGCTGCCCAGTTTTCCCTACACCATTTGTGGAAGAGCCTGTCTCATTCCCACTGGATATCCTGCCTCCTCTGTTGAAGGTTAATTGACTGTCTAATCACGGGTTTATTGCTGGGGTCTCTGTTCTGTACCCTTGGTCTCTTTTTGTGCCCATAGCGCCCTGTTTGGGTAACTTCAGCTTTGCAGTCTACCTTAAAGGATGCGGAAACCTCCAGTTTTGTTCTCCCTTTTCAAGATTGCTTTGGCGATTTGAGGTCTTCTGTGGTTCTATACAATTTGAGGATTATTAAAACAATGTTTTTTCAAAAACAAACAAGATATATTTTTTCTGAAAAAAATTTTGGTGAAAACTCAGTGTCTGGCCCCTTTTCGGCGAGTATAGAAGAGCAGAAAGGAATATCTGGGCCGGGAGAGGAGAGAGGGAAATACTTTGCCGAGAGTGAAATAGGAGACCTTGTGAAGGCACCTTCTTCCCCTTCATGTCAGTCGTTGCGATTGTTAATAATAAAATAAACCTGGATTAGGTTGAAAGCAGCAGATCAGGAGTCCCTGAGCATATCGCACACAGTAAGACAGAGGGAGTAACGGTTCCTAGTGATGTGTATTTTGGTCATATCTTCTCTTATACAAAGTACTCTCACAGACCTGTGCAATTTAAGCTCAAACTAGATCGCTTTATGTACAGTTTAAGTACAAACTATCCAGTTGTTCAACCAGTAACGGTGCACGTCACGTGTCTACAAATGTCCCACGTTCCGTCGTTTCAATTAATTGAATTCTCCGTGTAAACTCGTATACCAGGGCACCTGGGTGGCTTAGCCAGCTAAGCGTCCGACTCTGGATTTCAGTTCGGGTCGTGATCTCAGGGCCGTGCGCTCCCGCCCACGCCGGGCTCCGCGCTGAACGCGGAGGCTGAGCGCTCGCTCTCTCCGTAAGTGAAGTCTTCTGCCTTATCTGAGTGGCTTTTTCTACTTCTAGAGTAAACTTAATTTCTCTTCTGCGTTAGGGGTCATGGGAGGTTAAGGCGCGGGCAGGCAGCTGGGAGAGGTGACACCTTAGAGCAGATGCCGCCTCCGAGAGAAGCCACCTTCCCAGCCAGGCCGCGCCAAGAAGAGCATCGCGGGACCGAAGGGGGCATTGACGCGTTGCCCCACGCAGAGGAGAGGGAGGACGAACTCCCGTCCTTACCTCCCCGCGTACTTTGCCCTAGTTTACAGGGACCTCTTCTCACATCGAAACCGTACCCTTGAGTGCTGCCGGCAAGCCCCACTGCGCTTCTGGCCCCAGTGCTTTCAGTCAGAATGGGGACAGCAAGGCCGACCTTTTCCAGAAGGGGTCAGGGGAGGACAAAAGAATTGTCACCTTGAAGCGGAAAGAAGGCGACTGTAGTTCTGCTCATGAATGGGGCGGCTGCCGAGGGGGAAAGCCTGGGCTTCCCGGCCTGGGCTGTGAAGGCTGCTGGCCGGCCGCGCGTCCTGGGCCGGGATACTTAACCCCGCGGCAGCTCGGTTCTTCCGTGTCCGATGCAAGGAGTGTGACTCTCCGTCTCCCAGGCTTTCTGCGGGGCCACAGCGCAGGGACCCAGCCTCGCGCCCGGCGTAGATCCTGGGTGCACTCCCTGTTTTCTGACGCCGGGCAGGTCTTGTCCGTTCTTCATCCGTTTTGTGAGTTCTTCCGAGAAGCCCTCCAGGAAGAGAAAGTCGTGCAGGCCGTCCGGTATTGCTGTTCCTGGAGGACCACTAACGGGTCACGACTTCTACCTCGGGATCCGTCAAGTAAGCATTACCTTTAGAAACGCACTGTCTCTTTTATAGAAAAGGAGTTTTTGGTATGAATTAAAAATATAGAAATCTCACTGCGTATCTCTGAAAACATTGTATTGCCAGGGAAGCTCTTTTTTTTTTCGCCCCTAGAGAGAGAGAAGGCGTGCGCAGGTTTGGGGAGCAGTTGGGAGACAGAAGGAGAGAGGGAGTCGCAGGCAGGCTCCACACTCGGCGCAGAGCCCGCCGCGGGGCAGGGCCGGACCCGCGCTCGCCAGCTAAGCTTCCGTCCAGAGTCAGCCCCTTACCCGGCGGAGCCCCCCGGGGCCTCAGGGAGCGTCCTTTCTTAAAGACCTCCATTCCCGATTCGCATGGAGAAGGGCAGTTTTTAAACTCCGTCAAACACTTGTCTCAAGCCGCGGGTCGGCCCCGCCCAGCTGCCTGCACACACGCCCTGCGGCCGTAGGTTGGGGCGGGCACGAGGATCCTGGCGGCCGTGAAAGGTCCCTCCGTGATGCTGGTGCTTGTCCAGGGACCACGGTTTGGGAATCGCTGATCTAAGAAACGATCGTACCCCCGTCAGGGCAGTGTTGATGTTTGAACTTGCTGAAAGCTACCCTCATTCAGAAAATACTGTTCGTGTTTCAGCCGAACGTCCTCAGTCCCGTTGCCGGCACCGCCTGAAGTGTGCAAGGAGGAAAGGGACAAGATGAAAGGGGAGGCGGGGCCGTGAGTTAAAACGACGCGCCTGACATCCCACGCCCGCCCAGCGCCACCCCAGGCGTCAGTCTTCCGGGGAACGGGCTTGGACATCCGTAGCACCGCGAAATCCCACAACGTGGGGAGCCCTCGGAATTCTGAACCCTCCGTCTTGTGCGGGCGTGCACACGTGTGTTGGGACAGCCACGGCTTATCCCTCCCCGCCAACGTCGTGAAGAGGTGACCAAGCGCCGTTCCTGTGGAGGTGGTCTATGTGCCTCAGTACAGGGGAGGGGAAACCCCAGTGTCTGTTGAAGTATTTGATGTTCCTGAGGGAACAGAGCTCGAACGGTCCTCGAGGTGTGAGCCAGCGTGAGAGACACGTAAACACGTGGGCTCCGCGTTAATGATGCTTCTTCGTGACTCTGTTTACTCGGGAGCCGTGACAGCAACAGAAAGGTCACCCAGCTCGCCAACGGTTTAGAAATGGGAAGAAATCACGGAGGACCCAGGTCACCTGAGGCCGGGGACATCTGTGTCCCACGTACGTCCTCTTCACCCTTTCACAGCCAGGGGCCACGTGGGGACACATTAGTAGGAAATGATATTCATTTAAACTGCGTCGCAACCAAATTTTTTTCCTATTTGCAAGGAGCTTCTGCTTACTGAAGCCATTCTAAGTCTCCAGGACTGGACAGCTGTCAGTCCGCCCGGACTCATTTGCCTGGGGACTCGGGGTGTGCGGCCGTCTTCGGGGGAGCTGCTCCGTGGTCCTCGGTGCGCCTGAATTTCAGCTTCATGTGTGCCCGAGACCTGCTTTCCTCTGGTGCCCTTGGCTTTCTCGGCCCCCTTGGGTTAACAGCTCATTGCACTAACGATGGGTGTTGGTGAATGGGCACATATGTGCCGGTGGCTTATTTCAAAAAAGCCAAAAAGAGGTATTCTGAGAAGCTACAGGCTGTCTCAGACAGGTGAGCGTGTGGTCTGTTCATAGAGCTTGGTCAGTTGTAATCCTGGTGGCAAGTGCCATCTGCCCCTTTTTCTCAGATTTAAAGGAAAAGATTTCTTAGATGTTTTCATGCGATAAGTAAAATTTTCTCCCGGAACTCTAACCGGTTTGGGGTCTCAACTCCTCCAGGAATGATTTTCCTCACTTAAGTCACGCGGATCTCTTTTCTCATTGTCCGCTCTGCTGTCCCTTCACACCACCGTTAGTTCTGGTCTCAGGATTCACACAGGACCTTAAACTCGCGCAGTACCCGCACGTCACAAACTACGTGTCCTGAGGAAGGGCTCTCCATTCTGTGTGTCCGTGTCCGCGTGCTCACACGCTCGGAGTTCTGCCGGCCGGTTTTCAATGACTCATTTATAGAAATAGGGACTTCCACTGGGGTCTTAGGACTGCGTCTGTAGTACAGAAAGGAGAAATGTTCTATTGTCCATAATTTTCTGTAAAAACTCAGTCACTGTGTATCTCAGGGATGGTTAATTCGCATCCGAAGGACCCTCATCAGCCAGGCTCATGACCCCGGCGGGGGGCCGGGGGCCGCAGGAGGCCCCGGCGCAGACCTGGTTACTTAGAGCTGCATGTGGTGACTGAACATTATTTAAAATCACAGCGGTCGTCTGTGAAAGAGCGCTGGCCGTGGCAGAAACACAGCAAGAGCACGATGGTGTCGGTCAGGGCAGCCGGGGCGAGGGGAGCAGCCAGCCCCCACGCAGCCCGCAGCTCCGTGCTTGGGTCGGAACAGCACTTGTTTCTGGGGCGTCTGCTCCCTGGTGCGCTCCTACCCCAACGGTCCCGGTGTCTGGCTAGAGGGGAGTCTTGGTGGCAAAGCGTGGCTTTGAGTCCCGAGCTCCTAGCACGGTGTGCCTGGCGGATGTCGTGCCCGCTGCCTCGGACCTCTGCGTGCTCGGCCGACGCCGGCCTGAAGCTTGTGTGCTTGTGACACGCCACGTGGGGAAGTTTCGAGGCAGAAGACCATGCTTCCTTGTCCCTCTGAGCGCAAGAGACTGGGAACTGCTCCACAGCCAAATGCCCAAGGTCAGTTGTTCAGGGGGAAAGGGTCTGAAATACAGAATTTCGTGCGAGGTGCGTACCTATTCAGAAGGTTGGACATGTGCATGCTCGTGCTTCATCAGTAAGTAAGCTGTTGTATTCGAATCGAGTGGGTAGTGACTGGATTCTCTTCTCTCTCTCTCTTTTTTCTAAATATGGGCAGATTCTGCCACATCTAACTTCATGACTTTAGAAAAATCCTCCAACCCCCAGTTTCTGTCCACCCATACCATGACTATGCTGGAGACAGATACTTTCCATTCTCTTTGGAACACGTACTTTCAATCCTCAATCCGAAAATAGCGTCAGGCTGTTATGAGCTAGGAGGCAATTCCTATTAATAAAAAACCCCCATCTCTGGGATTCAGTGTATTTTAAATAGACTTTCAAACATAATTGAATATTTTAACACACCGTCACATACTCGCGACATGCACTTATTGATGTGGGAATAAGTTTAGAAGGAAATGTACTGATTTTAGGAGTAGGTCCAACAAGCATCAGAACGCTCCTGCCATTTCAAAGTGGCAGTCTGAGATAATAGAATCCTCATCTAAAACAAGTCATTAAAAATAACCTCCTTGCCATGTTGCTTTTGTGTCCTGCTTTGGAAAATTTTGAATAGAACACAAGACACACCAAACTATTTCCCATTTTTCTAAAATAAAACAAAAGATGTTCAGGGGAATAGTTAAAAGTTAATGAGTTGACTTTCCCCAAGCAAACGACGTGTAAAGGTTTTCTTGGTTATGTGGACAGTGAATATAATAAAATATAATCCTGGCGTCCCAAGGACCAAGACTAATGTCCTCACAATCCGTCTTTATCGAGGTCCAGGCTTCTGGTGGGAACATAGCACAGAGACACCTGAACTCAGGCTGCCCAGTCCGGAGCTGATGATGTGGGCCAAAAGAATAACCCTCTTTACAAGGAAGACAGGGTGCTATCCGCTAAAGCAGTTAATTCTGGAAAATAAAACGGAATTCCTCTGAAGGATGCTGCAGAAAAATGTGAACGCCGCATAGTCTGTGGTTCTCACTCATGGTCGGTTCCTCCCTAGAGCATCCACAAGCGAGTCTCCACTTTTTTTTTCTTAATTTATTTTCAATTTATTTATCTTTTGTTAACATGGAATGTATTATTTGCCCCAGGGGTACAGGCCTGGGGCAAAGCCTGGGAATCGTCAGGCTTACACACTTCGCAGCAAAGCGAGTCTGCTTACCTGTGAGGAGAGCAAACCCGTAGCGACAACCGGGGAACTTGTTTCCTGGCTCTGCGTCTTTATAGAGTCACAGAAGCAGTCTAAAAGGACCGTGAGGTGTGGCCGGTGTTGGAAAGTCTTAAATCTTGCGGAATCCCAGCAAACATGTCCAGTCCTCACCTTCCTTAGCTTGTGTGATCCCATACATGCTCGATCATTATATTGTAATTCTGTGGGCACTGAGAATAGAATTTATCTGTTTGCTTAAAGGAGAGGTTCCCAGCTGGGGGTGACGTCATGCCCCTCCCAGGGGACAACGTTTGGAGACATATTGCCCCGAGGGAGTGGGGGGTTCTGCTGGCATCCAGTGGGCAGAGACCAGAGAGACTAAGTGTCCTCAAACGCCTGGGGCAGCCCCACAAGGAGGAGGTATCCAGCACCAACTGTCCAAGGATGAGAAACCCAAGGACACAGGTAGGCTGGGTTTTCGTCTCTTGAGGCTTTGAGTTTTCACTGGCAAAGGACCACTTTCCTGAAGACTTGACCCCAGCCTTCCGGGAAAGAGACCCGTGTGGGTCCTGCTCTTCGGCTCGGCCATAGCAAGAGATGCCCCGCGCGGCCCCGGAACGCATGTCTGACGTCTGGTCAACTCGGCCCCAAAAGTCTGCGCCGGGAAGCCACCCGAGTGCAGCCCCTTTCTCCCCGGGGCCGCCTGACGGGACACGGTGGCGCGGCCGTGTTTTCACTGCGCTCTTTTGTTTCGAAGCACTGGCTGTTTGTAAAGTCCTTCCCAGAGACCAGAGACAGGAAACAACGTAGGCGTGTGGACTCGCACTCGGCTCTCGGGTGCCTGCACGGTGTTCGCAGAGAGACACGGGACTGCGGACGAGGTTCCTTGGCAGAGCAGATCCGAGGGGTTCTCGTTCTCCTGCGGATGGTGAGCAGTAGTTCCACGGTGTCAAGGATGCTGGGAACGAGGGCGGAAAGGGAGCTTCTGTCTGCCTTCTGCAGGGGCCGCCTGTGTTCTTGGATGAGCGCGTAGCTCAGTGCGTTACTGCCTGCTGCTGTGGGCACACCACCGCCGAGGCCTGGGGATTGCTGCAACTCACAGGCCATCCAACAGCCCAAGGATCTGAGCTTTATATCTCGCATCTATTTTCAGATGATTAACATGACAGGGGGACCTCCTACCCCTTTTGGCACATGCGCTGTAAAATCCGTCATCCCGAACTGGGGAAGCAGCTGCGATCTGCTGGGATCACGCAGCGTGTACCCAACTTGCAACCCATGGGAGCGGTGATAATAAACTTGAGTTCTTATAAGTTGCAAAGGGGCCATCCTTGTCCCTGAGCCTCGGCTGGCCACACTCCAAACTGATGCCTGCCTCCAAGGCTTGTCATGAGTGTTCTGCAAGGTGGTGCGCGGAGAGCTTGGCGTGGGACTGGCTCTCCGTACGCGCTAGGCGCTCGTTCCTCGCGTCCTCCTGCCATTCCCTGTAATTCTGTGTCCCTTACGAGGAGGAAGGGTGATGCTCGTAACAATGTAGCAGTAAAATTCTGTTCCAGAGTTTTGAATTGCAACATGGTGCCTGGGAGGGCGGAACGGCTGTTCCTGGGTGAGGACGAATTCATTATTAGCCACATGTATCACTCATGCTTGAAGAATACATGATTACCTACATGTCACTCTTGCATGAAGGGGCCGTCCTTTCAAGAAGTAGGTTCATGGCCCCTCGTACGTGGCCGGCAGAGGAAGAAGAGCAGTGGTGGGTCCACACCGTCCTCCCGCTGCCGCGTGGTTCGTACTGAGCGGTGGCGAGGCAGAGGGAGCCCGCGTCCGAGGAGGCAGGAAGCTGTGGCTTGTAGCGATCTGCAACCAGGCTCAGGCAACCGGTCCCGGCTTCTCTTCCCGTGCGGGGGACTGCGGAGGGCCTAGACAGAGGAGGACGGATGGGTGCCAGGCTGACGAAGAGGGCCGCCCCTTGGGGCTCCTGGGCCTGACGTGGCTTCCAGCTGTCCTCCCCTCCGTGGCACGTCCAGGCCCCTCTTAGATGAGCCCACGGTGGTGGCTGCAGTAGGACCTCCCTGGCACAGCGGTCTCAAGGGGTCGCCCTGGCTTTCATCTCCGACCCCCAGAGCTGCTCCTCCCACCCACCGCGTCCACGTCCCTGTCGCTCAGACCCTCTGATGAGCACGGACATGCCCGTTTGCTGATCTTCAGCCCTCGGCGCGTCCCCGCAGCCGCCAGTCTCCTCTCGCTGGGTGTAGACTCAGGTAACGACGGAGCATGGACCATGGGGGGCTGGATTGACAGTGCGGGGCCGTAGGCTGGACAAACAAGGGGTGTGAGATGGGAATTCGTGGAGGCATTTGAGGAACACTTTTTAGAACTTACTTAGAGTTATGGCAGAATTTGTCTCTTCACCTAGGTTCGGGGAATCGGTTGAATTGCTGGTTTCTGCTGGTTTCATTTCTATCTATCAGTTCCGAACGGGCGTAGAATACAGATAGTTGTTCCCGACAGAAAGAATACTGGAGATGTGAGGTCACATTCAGAAAGAAATCAAGGAACGTCCTGAAATTGCCTGTAGTTTTGTCTCCAAGAGGAGCAGATGGATAACTATTGAATTCTTGTATCCCGTGACCCCGGGCACAGTCAATAAATACTGTTTTCCTGACAGCTTGCATATTTCTTACCATTGAAATAACAATTCCAAATCTGCCCCGTGAGCTCTCCTTTCACCAGGAACATATTTCCTCTTTAGCAACACATGACGGTATTTGGCAAATGGGGGTGATAGATTGACGCTGATGTCATGGTCTGGAAGTTGGATCCAGACACAATATATAAAGTAATTGTGTATATTCGTGGGTGGAGGGAGACCGTTGTTAGCCGTTACTTATTAGTATTACATTTATGACCGTTGAAGCGTCCAGGTTCTCCGGATTTTGCGGGCGTCTTCCCCCGCGCACAGATCAAGCTGTGCACTAATTCAGTGTAGGCATCAGCTCTCCATCACGTTCACAGTCTTTCCCGCCCGCCGGCGGCTCTCACAGGAGGCGGGGGCTCTCCTCCGAGGACGCTCCCTTCCCGCCGTCCGGGCTGCCGTGCGAGCGAACGGGGACCCTGCCCCGCGGCCCCGCTGGAGGAGCAGTTGTTCACAGCCGTCCGTGGCAGGCGGGCCAGGCCTGCCTGCAGCCCCACTGAACCGGATGGGACCAGAGGTGGCACGAGCCACCCCGAGGCAGCCCCCGCGGGGCGGGCGCTGTTGCCCGTCGAGGCGGCGCTGGACGCCGGTTGCCCCGTGTCTTCGCATGCAGACAGCTGTAGCAAGTCCTGGAAAGTTGTTGTATTCACCGAAAATACAAGCCTCGACCCGCACAGTGAGCAGAGCACCTTGTCCCATGAATTATTTTAAAGCCTGGGACCGTGTACGGAGAGACACAGTCCGTTTTCCGCGCTGTGCAGCCTCCTCACTCACGAACACATGCTCCCATCTCCGCACGCACGTATGTACATACGCATCCACGCGTGCATGCCTGTGTCCCCATGTGTCCACACACGCATATCCCAGCCCCACTCTGCGTGCAGGTGTATATCTAGCCACACGTCTTCGTACCGTGTCTGCACAGATGTCACATGCACACGCGCACCATGACTGTCCGTACTCGGGGGGACGGCCCCACGGGCCTGCTCCGTCGGCCTGGATCTCCCTCCGGACTCCGGCACGGGGAAGGCTCTTGCCTTGTTGTGACAGCGAGTTGATCTATGTCGCAGATCCTCGGATCGAAAGACGACTCTGCACCTGATGTTTCCATGCCTGCAGCCTGGACCTTGAATGTGCACTGGCTGCCCTCGGAGACGGGGCCACTGCGGCATTTTGAGAAGGGAGAAGTCGACATAGAACAGCACATAAAAGGAACGTAACATGAGGAATAGAAATAATTGGTCACTAAGGAGCGGATCCTGCTGGTTTAACAAATGTCTGCAGACTCCTGGCCCCTTCCCGTCCGGAAAGTGGGGAGTGAGGGATGGTGTCTGTGAGCTGGCCGGGCTGAGCCAGGCCGGGCATCTGGGACACTGTCAAGAAACGGGGTGCAGTCCGCTTTGCTTCTGAGGCCCAGTTACACAAGTCAGTGCATTGTTGCTGGGCTCTCTGGGACAGAGGCTCCTGGTGCTCTGAGTCGTCGTGTAAGGCGTCTGGTACGCAGATGCCCCTGTGCGCAGAAACCACGTGCAGAGACGAGAGCAGGACGGGGAACTGCTGAGGCGTCCCCGCTGTGCTAGCCCCGCTGCTTGCGCCACCCCAGACCACACCCACAGCGACAGGGGGACGGACCGTGGGTGGCCTGGCCCCCGCCTCTGTGGGACAGCGACTGCAGGACTGCACCCCTGAGGACAACAGCCCACCCACCCGGATCACCCTGGTCAGCCTACCATCTGAGCAAAATAGCTCTTCTGGTCCGAAGCCAGTGTTTGGGGGACACGGTGCATTGTTCTACAACCAGGGACAACCGGAACAGCGATGCTCTTTGCCAGGAAAGTTTGGCCAAAGTTCCTCTCTGCCTGTATCGGTGGACTGATGAGTCCATGTCTGAGACGTAACTTTCAGATTTGAGTAATTTGGAAGAGTTCCTAAAGCAGAAAATGTTATCGTGCTGCTGTAACTGGGTGTCGTCTACCTTCCTTTTCCGTGTAGACTCAGTTTGCTTTAATTCATGCCTCAGAGTGGAATTTTTCAAAGACGCTTTTTAAGAGTTCTCGGAAACACCGCGTTGGCACTGATGCTCTTGAAAGGTCCACAGATGAGCTCCTCTAGTCGTCTGCCCGCCCTGAGGCTCCCTGGTCCCAGGCCTCACTGACATTGGTCCCAAAGAGAAGTGATGTCCCCGAGAACACTGTGTCCCTCCACTGAGGGTTCAGGGACAGCAGAGGCTCTGGAGAACCTGATGTGGTGTGGAGGCGCCAGGTCTGCTTTGGAGAGCCCAGCAGGCTTCGGCTCCGCCTTTCCCTCCCCTGCATCAAGAAAGGAAGTCTTGGGGGAGGAAGCCAGCCATTCCCAAGGGCAGGCTTCCCACCCCGCTGCCAGCGTCAGCGCTTTCCCGGCCTGCCGCCCTGTCGGGAGAGCGAGAGATGGCAGCGAGCATCCTTCAGGGCTGGGGGAAGGGACGTGGCCGGACTGCGCTAATTAACGACAGCTTCTCTCTTGAGCTGGGCCCCATGCTGTCATTTCCCCACACTGCCCGTGGCAGCCCAGGCTGTCACTTGTCCTTCCCTGCTGCTGTTCCTCGTCTTCCTCCTCCTGCATCTCCTTCTTCTAATGCTTCTACTTCAACCAGAGTTTTTGCACTGAGGCCGAATTCCAGACATTGAAAAACACAGTCAGGAACTTCATAGGGACATCAAGAGTTAATCTCTTTGTTTATTCCTCAAACGGAGCTTTGCCTTAAAGTAGTCACATTCAATTAAATGTCATCTCTGTTATTTCTGGCGCGGGGAGGGTGAAGGCCATCCACATGGCTTCACGGAGAGGCCAGAATTGCCCTCACTTCATTTTGTCAGAATAGAGAGCATTCGTCAGGGGGAAAAAATGAATAATGCTATCAAAGTTATGAAAAATACACAAGGAAAAAATTAAAGGATTATACTTTAAAGCCTCAGGACCTAGAATATTATTCCTTATAAAACATCCCTGGCATTATTTCCTGGAACGCTCACTTTTTTTTTTGTTTTAACGGCTCAGTGACTAACACCGCAAACCTACAGCCGCTGTAAGCCGCAGAGACAACGGCCGGTATGTCTCCTCAGTCGGGGTGACCCCAGCCTCTAGCTTTATTAGCATGAAGCGACAGCTCAGAACGATGAGTCCTAAGTAAAGGTGTCATTTAAAATCCGTAAAATACTGACTCCTCTCCACAACACTTGTATGCCTCCTGCAGGTCCGTGAAACGGGTACAGGCTCCCCCCTGGAAATGCCAGCAGAGCTCAACCGTCAAACAGAAGTTCCTACAAGAAATAGAGGGTCCTGCCAGGGTATCAGCTTCCCACCTCATCTCCCTCCAAAAAGATGCTCTTGCAGAACTACAAATTGCATGGTCCGTGCCCCTGAAGGTACCGTTTAGGCCAACCACCGTGGGCTCTTTAATAACGCAGACTTGCCGTTTCCAGTTTAGGCCTGGCTGCGGGGCTGTCAGTGCCGTGGGTTGTGAACTTTGTCCTTAGTCTGCATCAGAGACGGACAGCCAAGGCACTTGGTTTTGTGCGGTGCAGTGCATGTGCACGGACGCAGCCCTCGCCAAGGCCAGGTGCCTTGTCCTGCCTTCGCCTCTCCTCCGTGCGGAGCGTGGGCCGCCTGGTGAGGCGGCAGTGTTCCAGGTGCAAGAGGAGCCAGAGGGCTGCGGGTCGGAGGCTTGGGCAAAACTGACGTCCTCTCCCTGGTCAAAAGTCTGACTCTGAGGCGAAAAAAACAAAACCAAACCAAGAAACCAACCACTTCTTGCAAACACCAAGTCTTCAGTATGCAGCGTGATATGTACGGTCGGTCCCCGAATAAGAAAAGTGCTCCTTTATTTCAGTGCGCCTCAGGAAATTTGGTAATGAGCGCTTCTGGATCCTGAGAAGTAAATGCAGTTAATTACCAATGGGGTATTTCGTTTGTCTTTACTCTGGTGGAGAGCAAGCTAGTCATGCTGGAAGGGAACTGGGGTTCTGGGAACTTCCTGATGGATACGGATAGGGCTAAGGCAGACGATGTTTTCACGTTGAGAGCTTGAAATGCCTTGACCGACCTTTGATTTTCTTTCACTGAAAGAGCTTGTTTATTCGTTTGCTTTGTGGCTTTGATTCCTTCCAGAAAAGGCAACTTTCACAAACCCCTCTGAATTTCTGGGATCTGTCGACGGCAGGATATCAGACTTTCCTTCTGCATCTTGTAGAATCCCCGCGTGCGTGGTGCTGTCTCACGGTGGCACCCCCGAGTGCCGATGCCGTGGAACGGAGGAGTAGGCCCAGGCGTGGGTGGAGGGATGGCCACGGTTGCGTCGAAACATTCACGTCTTGCTGCTAAGCTTCTTGTTTGTTTTGTGTGTGCCCTTTGTTTCTTTTTGTAATGCCAGCCAGTTAACTGGTGGTGTTGTATCCGTTTCAGGTGCACAAGAGGGGTTCAGTTCCTTCAGGCGACGCCCGGGGCTCGTCCCAGAAAGTGGCCTCCTTCATGCCCGTCCCCCCATACCCCACCCACCTCCCCGCGGCTCGAGTCGCTGTGTTCTCTACAGTTAGGAATCTGCTTCTTGCTTCCTCTCTTTCTTTTTTTCTCCTTTGCTCATTTGTTTTGTTTCTTAAATTCCACACGTGAGTGAGATCGTGTGCTGTTCGTCTTTCTCCGACCGACGGGCTGGTCTCAGCATGGTGTTGTCCAGCTCCATCCGTGTCATCGCAAATGCCAAGGTTTCCTTCCTTTTTCTTTTTTATGGCTGAGTACTACTCCATTGTGTAGAAAGACCCCTCCTGTTTATCCGTCCGTCTGTCGGTGGGCACAGCTGCTCCGTCGTTGGGCTGTTGTACATAATGCTGCTGTAGACATGGGCTGCGTGTGTCCCTGTGCCTTAGTGTCCCCGACGGTACGCGCTGAGGGACAGCTCCTCCTGTCCCGGTGGCCCAAGCTTCACTCTTAAGGAAGGAAGAAAAGGAAGGAAGAAAATTTGTATTTTGCTGTGTTTTTCACGTAAGTTGTGGATAACAAGAACAGACATCTAGATATCTAGAAAGGGTTTGAGGAGAAGCAGAATTGTAAACAAATAGTGTAGGGCCAACATCCAACTTTCCGAGCAGGTATGAAATAGAAACCAAACCCCAAATTCTGTGTGTACAACTTGATATATTCCTGGCAGACATGGCCCTGTCTGTGAGAAATCTGATGTGAATAATTTTTGGACATTAAGGAGCTTTTAAAGGAAAATATTTGATGAGTTGACGAAGGAATGAACAATAGCCATGCGATTCAAATTTCCTGAGAATTCTCTAGAGTTGGAAGTGAGAGGAATTTTGACTTTGGCACAACACATCTCAGAGTTGGCAGGACCGAACATATTTCTAAGAGAATTTGCACTCTTACTTGAGCCTAAGATGTGCTGGTTTCTCCCCCGAACACACAAGCCTTAAAATCATAGCTTGTTTCATCCACAAATTCTAATTCCTTACATCCCAAGGGGAAAATGTGAATTTGAGCTCGTATGAAATAAGTACGAGTTTTTAAGTCAAGATGAGTGGTCTGTACTTTATAGAGTGTAGCATCTTCTCGATGGCGCTGACCCTTCCTGCCTCCCAGGGTTCATCGTCCTATCCACGCCCCTCCCTCCTCGGAGTGTGTTTGCTCTGTGCCACCCACGGAAGTGATGAGCTCGTGTCGCCATGTTCTGTGTCACAGAGCGGCTCAGTCCCATACAGCAGTCCTGTTCCAGACCAGTGGTCAAAGTCTCGGATCCCTACTCTACATGTTAAACGTCGGTGGCTGTGTGCAGACAAGAAAGGCAAAGAGAAAACGCTTCTTCTGAAAAAGGGTCCCCCCCCCCCAAAATAGAGTGATTGGTCAGCCTTATCCTTGCGTAGAGACAGTGTGGGAAAGTTCGGTGTTTGAAACTCCATGCACTTACCTGTTTTGCGTCTGCTTTAAAAATGTTGGAGCGCACTGCCTCTTACAACCTATCGGGGGCCTTTGATCCTTTCTGCTTATTAAGCTGGGGAGATGTGAAGACACATATGCACCAAGACTATTTCATCAGGAGAAATGATCAAGAGGAAGGTCATAGGTTTCTGTCTAGAAATAATTGCCTCATTATCTCCTAATTCCCCTGTTCGCAACAACCTTCCACAGAAGTATTTTACTCGCTAGCACTTTGGTAAACGTGGCCTAAAACTCCTACTATAGCTCAGAATCCTCAAGACCGTATTTTCTGCTGGGCAGTGGAATGTTTTGACGTGGATGGCAGCAAGATGAAAAAGTAGCATTTTTACTTAAATGTCTACATTGTGGAAATGAATATATCCATTGTCTTCTGGACTTCAAATCCATGGGACAGTTCTTGTGTACCTTTGAAGTCAGCCTAGTTCTTGCTGCCATTTCCATAGTGGCCACCGGGAAAGTGTCCGTGGGCCGGTAGACACGGCTATGATACGTGAAATCCGGTGGCGTCCCGCAGTCCTGGTTCCCAGGGCGTGTGCGTGCACCGAGCACGTCAGGGACGCATCACGAATGATGGCGTCTCTCACTTCACACCCAGGGGCCTCACCATAGCTCCTACTTCCTGGGAGCTCGTTGGCGAGTATATGCTGCTGCTGTCTTTTCTCTCGTTTGATAGAACATTCTCTTGACACTATTCATTAATGAAACCCACGTTTGTCACTTTTGCTGTGGCAAATTACGTCCAGCCAACTTGCTTATCATAAAACCGGTAATAAAGAAAATCTCATTTGTTTAAGACAGTAAAAGGTTATATACATTTTAGGGGGTGGCAGGAAGCACTAAACCCAGAAGTAAGTCTCCTTTTCACAAGGACACTAAATTTTAAGTGCCTGCTTTATTTGCTTACTAGGTGAATGCCTGAAACTCTCTCCTGCTGGATTTCATTATCCTGTAGGATAGGAGAAGCCTTGCAGGCTCCCCATGATAACCGGATTTTCAGCACTAATAATATTCTTCCCAGCAGGTGAAAACTACTCGATTTTACATATTGGGGACATTATTTTCATCGTCAAGTAGAAAGCTTACCTCCCATCAGTGTAAGATATGGATCCTAGGTAATACGTGCTGGCATCATTTTTTTACCAAGGTCACCATGAAGATTTAACCTTATTACCCAGCTGGAAATGAAACCCACCAGTGCGTTAATATGCTCATCAATTACGCCGCTCTTGGCAACACTCTCCTACTTTGCCTGTTGTTGACCACGGAGACGAACTTTGTAATGTCACTGTTCCGAACATCTGTTGGTCTCAAGGGAGCGAGTTATTCCTGAAAACACAGAGAAGGCCTGGGAAGGTGAATTTCTTTTCAGTTGGCGTACTTAAGACATATCTTACAAAAAATTTTTCCGACTGGCAGCGTACAGTTTGACTCTATGTTTGCTCTCCTTCACCAGTCTTTTCACCTCATGGAAAATGCTTTTCTGCCGTTTCCTCGACACGTGGCTTATTCACAAACACCTGGAAGGTTCTGCGTGTTTCTCTGCCGACGGCACTCGTCTTCTTCAGCTGGAAAAGAGACCAGAGCAAGGCGTCCTAGGACCTGTTTCGGCTGCTGGAATGGTCCGTTGAAAAGTAGACCCACCCGGTTGAGGTGGCTTCGACCC
This sequence comes from Mellivora capensis, assembly GCA_004024625.1. NCBI lineage: Eukaryota > Metazoa > Chordata > Mammalia > Carnivora > Mustelidae > Mellivora > Mellivora capensis. The sequence continues at coordinate 30,666 of PISX010002989.1, read as the reverse complement.
TTCTGTTCTCACGTCCCCCGGTGGCCCCAGGGGCTCCCGGTAATTTAGGACGCTCTCCTCCGAACTGTGGAGAGGCAGACGTCCGGCCAGGACTCTGCAGGGCGGCCGCCCCGCGTGGGTCGGACGGTGTGTTAGAGCCCCTCCCCTCCGACGTGCGCTGCGATTCTGGCTTCTCTCGCCCAGGAGAAATGCACGCCCTTGGCTGTGCCGTCCTGGAGGCCTCGGTCCCGTATTTGGGAAAGGGGAGCGACGGTAGCGTGAAGATGGTCCTTTGCTAGCCCGCGCTGTGCTGCAACGTGAGCTCGGTGCAGCTCTGGGTAATAAAGCATCAGCATGGTGGGACGTGTTTCAAAAAGTCGTTTGTTGTGGCTTCAGTGCACTCTTGGCACAAAATTCTGTCACTAAATTTAATTATATGCGCATCAGCCACGGTAAGGTGTTGGGTGACACACGCTTGCCGGGCACCGATGTTCTGCCGAAAGCCGTTTTGAACGGAACCCCTGTAGCGTGTCCCGTGGTTCTGGCCTTCACCCCCAACACTGCGTGGCTGCGGTTTCCGTGGCAAGACCCGTCTCAGGAAAGAAAGGTTCGGTTGATAGACTCGTGGCTTCTTTAACCTGATCGCGTGAAAGAGACTGCTTCCAGCCCTCTGTTCTGTGCGGGGCGTCGGTCTGGACCACACAAACGACGGGAAGTTAATTTTCATTGTTCTTCGTCCTGTTCGGACAGAAGGCAGGAGGCCAGGGAAGGACGGGAGCTCAAATACGCGCGTGCTGGACTCGCCCCCAAATGAAAGCGGGAAACCTGGAGGCGGGGCGCTGTGGTGAGGCCCGCCACGTGACGTGGCCCAGGCACATGACACTGCGTCTCCGTGGCTTCCGGGAGCGCCTCCGAGATCATGGCTTCTGTTCAGAACGCTCAGCCCCCCAGGTGAAAGTCAGAAGGTTGAATGCGAGGGCGAGCTCGCCGTCAAGCAGGAGTCAACGCAGAACTAGGAGAACGCACGGGGGTAAATATCCGTGGTATCTTCTTGCCTCTCTTTTTCTAAAATGCCGCTTTTATCGTAAAGAAATACGACATGCAACTTAATATTTTTTTAAACTCATGGAGTTTGGGGATTTAAGAGGATTTTTTTTTAAAGATTTTTATTTATTTATTTGACAGAGAGAGATCACAGTGGACAGAGAGAGAGGAGGAAGCAGGCTCCCTACTGACCAGAGAGCCCGATGCGGGGCTCGATCCCAGGACCCTGAGATCATGACCCGAGCCGAAGGCAGCGGCTTAACCCACTGAGCCACCCAGGTGCCCTAAGAGGATTTTTTTTTAAAAGAAATACTTTGTTGATCTTTTTTGTTTTAGTTGAGATACACCTCACGTGCGACATCATTCACTGCTGTGAAGTACACAGTGCAGGGCTTTCCTGTCTGTTTCCAAAGCTGCGCAGTCCTCACCACCACGTAACTCCAGAACATCCCCGTCACCCCAGAAAGAACCCGCCACGCTGAGCTGTGACCCCTGGCCCACCGCGGCATCACGAGGCAGCCCCCAATCTTCCCGTCTCTGTGGGTTGGTCGAGTGTAGACACTGCATATAAGCGGGATCAGGCAACCTGGGGCCTTCCGTGCCTGGCTCTTCGAGAAAGGCGCGTCCGTATCTAAAACTAGATAAGAAGGTCCTATTAGAAAACTCGGAGCAAAGGCAAGAAATAAAATTTCTGCCAGCAGGTTTGAGAGGCGACTTCCTTCGCACTTTCAGGGCGGGGAATGTTCAGCGTGACTTTCTCGTGTTTACTCCCTGCCAGTCTCCCCCAGGATCTCGTTATTTCTGTAATGAAGAAAAGAACAGGGCATCGGTGAGTAAAGCTGCTTGTGATCGCTACTGAGCTGAAGGAAAAATCGCTGGACATACGGATTGTTTAAGGTCAGATTGTGTAAATCCACTCACAGGAGAGCCCGAGCGGAGAAGAGCCGGAAGCATCGTCGTTGACCTCGACTGAGGGCACGTAGTGTAGCGTATGCGTGGCCCTGGATGTGTGCTCTCACGTCACCCGAGGCACACGGACCGGGGGACAGAATGCAGAGCCAACGAAAGGAGCCACGCCGAGTCAATGCACTGTTGACAGGGGAGCAGAGGCCCCTCTGTGGAGACGGTGTCGTCCGGGCCAGAACAATTAGCCGCCATTACACAGATCACACGGAAAGGCCTCGACCCAGACTGTCAAGGGAGCGATGGCCGTCAAGACCATCTGAGAATGACCCGTTGGTCTCAGCGTAAGGCACAACACTGGACAACTTGTAAGAAGTCACGTAGGGGGAGAGCGTCGGGGACTGTGGGTTGGCCCATGAGTTTTCAGATGTGACCTCAAAGGCCTGGTCGGTGAAAGAAGCAGATTGGTGACTGGGACTTTGTGAAACTTGGGAACTCGTCCATGAAAGACATTTTTTAAAGAATGAAGCTAGGAGACACAGACTGAAAGAAAATATCTGCAAAACACATACGTGATAAAGAAATCACGTCCGGGGCACCCCGGTGGCTCCGTCGGTTAAGTGCCTGCCTCTGGCTCAGGTTGTGATCTCCAGGTCCTGGGACTGAGCCCTGCTCCGTGGAGGGCCGGCTTCTCCCTCTGCCTCTGCTGCTCACCCTGCTTGTGCTGTCTCTGTCTCTCTGTCAAATAAATAAATAAAATCTTTCAAGAACAACAACAAAAGAGAAATGACGTCCAAAATATACAAAGAAGTCTTAAAACTCAGCAGCAACAGCACAAACAGCTCAGTGAGGAATTGGCCAAAAAACCTGAACAGACTTTTTGCCCAAAAAATATACACAGATGACAAGTGCAGGAAAGGATGTCCAGCACCTTTCTCGTAGGGAACAAAAATTAAATGACTTGTCTTACACACTGCGGGAATAGCTCAATAAAAACGCGACAACTCCAGGTGCCGGGGAAGACGCACCGTGGCGTGAGCTTCTGCTCGGTGTCGCGGGAATACAGATTCGTTTCAAGTACAGTTTAGCGTTTTCTAACAAAGCTCCACATCGGGCGACTGTACAGCCTAGGAACCACGCTTCTAAATATTGATGCAACCAATTTTAAAAACACGTGCCCACAAAATCCTGCCCGTAAATGTGTGTAGCAGCTTGAGTCCTGATCACCAAAGTGAGTGGAAGTGACCGAGATGCCTTGAGCGTGTGAAGGCTAAGCCAAGGTCGGTCCGTCGGGACCGTCGGTCCCTTCGGTGCTCCAGAAGCACAGGCCGAGCTGTCAAGCCACCAAAAACGTGGATGAGTCTGAGATGTATGTTGCCAGGCGAGAAGCCGGTGTTGAAGGATGCATGCTGTGTTCCTGCACTGACAGGGTGTTCTGGGAAAGGGAATATCGCAGACGCGGTACAGCGCCAGCGCCTGCAGGGGTGGCCCGACGGGGAGAGCACGGATCCCGTAAGTCATGGGGGCATGGGGCACTGGCGTTAGACACACCCCACAGAACAGGATAGCCCAGAGCGCACTCGGCTGTCTGCAACGCTTCCCGAAGTCATGGGACATTGGGAAGGTTCAGGATAGGAAACTGAGAACGACAAATCCTGAGTGTGTTTTAAGTTTGAGAAACCACCTGACCTAGGGGAAGGGACCAGAGGTGCTCACCTCAGCCACGTTGGAAACGAAGAGGGGTTTGAAGGCTCAAGGCAAAAGAAACGGCACTCTCCTGGGTACGTACAGTTCTCTCTCCAAGGATACAGGGGAAGGTTGCGATACCGCGATATGCGTGTCCTGGAATTGAGCCGTTGAGTAGGTGGCCGGTGTGTGCTGGGAGCCCGTTTCTGTCTGTCGGAGTGGACGGTGCAGGCCACCGCGCAAGAGGCCAGAAGAATCCACGCCCGGGTGGTTGGACACAGCCACGTTCGCTCCCGGACGGCAGAGCGCAGACACGCGTGTTTCCACGTCGGCATGTTTCTGGACATCTGCGTGGGGGCCAGCGCGGTTCAGAAGAGTCATTGGAAATCTCTCATCCCTCTGAACTAATCCACGACGACAGGAGTCCAGAGAGAGGGGGTCTCTGGTGCCGTGAGTATCGGGACAAGAGCCGCGCTCGGCCACGTGAAGGCGCCGTTCTGTGTGGTCACCCACGTCACGCGGTCCCGGGCACACACACGCGTACGGCTCGCAGAGCTGCACACTGAAGATGGATGCGCTTTCCCCGGGGGGGGGGGGGGGGATGAGGCCGCGGCATTTCCAGAGCCAGATAAACCGTTTCATGTTTCATGGTGTCGGGACCCCCCGCCCCCCCGAGAGCAGACGTGACTGAGGCCAGTGCAGACTTCTTGGCACATCCCAGTCGGGCTCGCGCACCCTCCGAGGTGCACCACCTTCACCAGCAGCGCGATTGTGTGGAGGGGCCGACTCCACTCTCGCGGGGACCCTCGTGCTCGGTGCGCACCCTGGGGGCCGCGTGCCTCGGTCCAGAGAAAACAGCCTCAAACAGGAGGGTCCCCACTTACTGAATGGAAAGTAACACTTTGGGAAAAATCTCCCATGTCCTTCCTGCAGTCCCGAAACGCGGACCCCTCAGCCAGGGCCAGAGGCAGTGGAAGAAAGTCAGGGGTCCGAGCATCCGAGTCTGAGACCCACGCAAACACCTAGAAGGCATGACTGGAGCGTGGGCCTCCGTCATAGTCAGCCTCGCGTGCTGACCACACAGTGCGGCCTTCTCCAGTCCGGAGCGGGGCCGGAGGGCATGGCAGCTGGACTCTGCGGACCCGGGGCCGGGGGCACGGAAAGCATCAGAGTGTCATTCTTCTTGTCCTCTCCTAATGTGTGTCATGGCGCTCCTTTTAAAACCGCTATGCCGGCCACAGAGAGTTGGAACAAGACATTTTTTATGACTACATGTGGGGCCACAACATGCAAAGTTCAGATTTTTTTAATATGATTCCCTTCCTGTTGAGCCAAGCGTGGTCTGTCAAGGTGGAGTTCGAGTTTATTATTTTTGAGCGATGCGCATCCCTCCTCACTAGTCGGCCTTCGGAGAACGGTGCAGAAGGAAGCACGGACGGCTTTTCTGAGAGGCCATCTGCCGCCTGCCCCCATTTTAGGAGACCTAGAAGATTAACGTCCGAGACAAACCACGAACTGGCACCTGGTTATTATTTCTGCCTGTTAGCTGTCGAATCTGTACTCGCAATCGCTTGTTGATAGAAAACAGGAGCGACCGTTAGGGATTCTTGCCATGACCTCGCCCGCCAGCCAGCGGGTTTGGACAGAAGTCAAACACGACACAGACGCTTGACAGGGCAAGGTGAAGTGCATCGTAGGAGAGGGATTTTAAAGTCATATTCCAGCATCAACATCCCGACAGTTTTCACTCTGGAGTAGTGACCAGGGTCCTCCTCCCTCTCTCTGGCCTCACGTCTCCCACCCGTTTCAAGGCCACACCACAGTAGAGACTTGAACAGCTTCTCAGATTCTGCTGTGCCCAGTCACAATTGGGCGGTCCTCATGATTCTGTAAACCATTTTTTTTTAGAATAGGTTTAGGCTTTTAATAAAACTGGAAGGAAGATACGGAGGTTTCCCACATGCCACTGTACCCCCACACGTCCACACCTGCCACCGTGGTCAACATTTTTTGTGGAGGGTGAACCCACGTTGACACGTCGTCATCGCCCAGAGTCCATAGTGGACCCTAGGGTTCACGCGAGGTGGTGTATGTTCTGGGGTTTGGACAAACATGGGATGGCCTGTGGGCATCATTGTACAATCCGATCCCACAGAGTATTCCCACTGCCCTAAAACCCTCTGTTCTGCTCATGTCTGTCTCCCCTTCAACTCCTACAACTACTTGTTTTTTTTCTTTCCATCTCCATAGTTTTGCCTTCTCCAGAACATCGTATACTTGGAGTCCTACAGGATGCATGTCGCCTTTTCAAACTGGTTTCTTTTGCTTAGTAACATGTATTTAAAATTCCTCCGTGTCCCTAGTGATCTTTTAAAAACGTGGAGCAGATTCCGTGACCCCCTTCAATTTTAAATTACTTACTGATTCCCACTGAAAACTTACTAGTATGTCCTTAGCGTCTTCCAATATGTTTTCTGGGCAAGCTTGTCCTGTCAGAAAGACCCTAATGCCATTGGCCACCACAGTGTGTCCCACATCACATAGATGTGGGATTTGCAAAAATTAGTTGGACTGCACCATTTGTAAGATTCTAACCCAAATACAAAGAGCTTGTTTTTGTAAGTACAATTTATTATGCAATCTTCTGTGTACCCAAAAAACATATGGGTTACATATGTATAAATTATGAGCCATAAGAATGAAAGGAAACCCTATGAACCCTCTAAACACCTATGAAACTAAATTTATCTCTGTATTCCTTTTCTCTCCTATTATCTTTTCTCTTCCTACCAACAGACACTGTAGACAAAGGCAAATCCAAAACCTGTTTTTGTTTTTATTATCTTGGGGGTTTTTTAATAGAGTTTTATTCCATGTTATTTCCTCCTCCTTTAGGAATCATAGCCAACAATCATAGCCAACTTTTACCTCCCAGAGACCATTGACTGAAAATTCTCATTCTCATTGATCATTGGAAAAAGCAAATTTAAATCCTAGTGACATATCAGTACCCACCGACCCAAATGATTAGAACTGAAGAGTGACCGTGGCAGTCACTGGTGAAGATTTAGAGCCGCTAGTCCCCTCGCATGGCGGGCGGGGACGAGAATTGCCACAACCACTTTGAAAAACACCTTGGCCTTTTCTTAAAAAGTCTTGCTACCTGTCGTGCTACCCAGCCGTGCCACTCAGAGTCATGTCATGATTTCCCTGAGAGATGGTGACATATAGGTCCGCACAAAGGGGCATACGCAAGTGTCATGGCAGCTGTGGTCACGCAAGATCCAAACCAGAAGTGACAAGGGGAACTGACGTGTAATAACACCTAAACAGATCAGGTTTCTTTGTGCTTTATAAAGACAAAACAAAAAACCAGAACCCAATCGATGCAGTGTGTAGTGACTTATTTGTTTCCTTTAGTACCAAGTTTCTCAGGTATCGTACATTGCTGTGGTGGACCGTAGTTCATGTATTCTGCTTGTCGTGTCACATTTCAGTGCGTAAACCGGTCAGCGGGTCATAGTTGAGCCACTCCTGCCTGAAGCTATGATCTCAGGACCCCAGACTTGGGACACCTGGATAATATCTGCTTCTACAGCAAGGAACAACAGACTGTAGTCTGTGAGCCAAATCCGGCCCACTCCTTGTTTTACTAAATAAAGTTTTTATTGAGACACAGCCACGGTCATTGCTCTGTGCATTGTTTCGGCTGTTTTCGTGATAGAATGACAGAGCCGAGTAGCTGCTCTTCAGGCCTAAACTATTTAGTATCTAGCACTTTGCAGAAAAATTCTGCAGAAAAACCCCTGGACCAGGGTGTGAATAGAGATTTTAACCTAAAATCTGAGGTGAACAAATGTAAAGAAAGACATCCTTCAGGATGTTAGCTAAGGAAAGCAAAGGAAAAACAACTTATGGAAATGATCCCAAACTGGAGCTATTAAAATTGTCCAGGACTGAACCTAATGCCTACACCAAGGCACATTGTACAGCACCTGAAATAATTGGAATGCTTCACTCTGCAGGGCCCAGATGCCCGTGGCGTGGGGACATCCACACCATTTATGGGCCCCGCAGAAGTCTTGGCGTCAGCCACCGCTTGGAATGGCTTTGTTCATCAGCCTGGGGTTCCCCAAAGTGTGGAAGAGGTTCGGCGAGCCCACGTGGACCCTCACCCATCGTGAAATTGGTATCCAAGAGGAGTCTGTCTTAGGGATCCACATCCTCTGACCATGATGGGGGCAGCTCATCTGCAGAAAATTAACCTGCCCACACCCTATGTTTCTTTTATTTTTTTTTCCTTTTTTTTTTTCTTTCCCCTAACTGGACACAACCTTTCATTCATACCAGGGAATGTTTCCATGTTCCGGGGCCGTCTTCCCGACATGGGCAAAGATCCACATTTCTGGACCTGGAAGAGGGACTTTGTTTCAACTCAGCAAACAGGCCTCTTTCATTTCCCCAAACCTTTTAAAGAAGCTCTTAGCCAACGTTATCCTTAAAACACCCCTTTTTCTGGCTTAATAACAAAACCACCTTCTACTTGCTCTCTTTCTGTTGCTCTGAGAGGCCCCACTCTCTAAGGAACTAAGTAGGTGGCTTCTTGCCAGAAAAATCCCCCAATGAGGAACACCATCCCCTAAGGTGTTCTCAAAAATCACAAACCCATGCTTCTGTGTCTCCTGGGAAATATTTAAAAGGAGTGTCCTTCCCCTCAAAAATCTTTCCCTAAGCATAACTCGAAGATATAGCCTCCGAAACAAATAATATTTTGGCAAAAAGAAAAAAAAAGTTTCCAGGTGCTTGGTTTCAAACTCTCATTCTCAGCCTGCCGGCCTACAGTGTACAAAAATGCGTGTCTTGATTTACCTTTATCTGCACCCGGTGCTTCTCATCTGCCCTGCAGCGCGATCCACAGAGCCCTATAGCCAGGCAGAGCCTCGCTCTTGAGGCCGCTGCCTGTGTTTGCTGAGCTGCAAAAGGGAACGGAGATCAGGAGGTCAAAGCATTCCGGGCCCCGGTGCCAAGAAGACACCGAAGAACGTGTCCCAGTGCGTCGAGCCTCCTGATAACATGGAGTGGGGGCCAGCACCGCCCTGCGCGTAAGCTGAGAACGTGAGGCCCACCCCAAAGAAAAATGTGTCCGTTGCTTCTGGCCGGCTCTGGGGTCACGGTAGCCAAAACGCTGGCGGTTAGGGACGTTCTCAAAGTACGGGTCACAGCTTGGTGAGTTCTCATTGACCACCTTCTCCAAGTTCTAGAGGTCCTGCCAGGGAAACTAAGCATCCCTGTTTTCTGTTTGGAAGGGCGTCCCTAGGTGGGCACCATGGCATCTGGGCTGCCATGGTCGGACAGAAACACCCGTGTACCTGCGAGGCAGGGACGAAGCGTCCCCGTGCCCAGGGGCAAACACCGGCCACGAAGGAAGGACACGTCTGTCCTGTGTCCGGAGCCTCAGTGTAAGGCTCACCTCCCCCTCAGCTCCGACTGCACGGGCCTGGCCAGTCCGGGCCCTTGGGCAGGACGTCTTCCTCTCCTTGTGTGCAGAGAAGTTTCTGGAGCGCTCGTGTCGCGGCTGGGGGAAAGGCAAATCCAGAATGGTCTTTCCCCTCCTGTAACGCGGTGCTGCAGGATGTCTGAGCTGTTCTTTCTCTAGCGAGCCTCACCGCGGGAGGCTGCGATCTTGGGGTCACAGGGAGATGTCATTACGTAGCGGGTTCGGGAGTCAAGGACACGTAGAATTTAAGATCATTTGCATCGAGTATATGTGCTGTCCCTAAAGATGATCATTGATTCTTTCTGTCCGTGTTTTTTCTCCCCCCTCCGTCAGAGGAGTTGTTCCTAGAAAGTTAGACTCTGATCCACAGAATTCCACTGAAACCGTGAAAACACAGCACTGGCTTCTGTCGTTGCTGTTCTTGCTTTAATACTTATCTTATGCCCGGGGTAAGTATTCTTGTAAAGGGAGTATTTGTGATGGTATTACGAGCACAGCAGGTGGACTGTCCCTGCCCCCGTCCTGACGGCCCTCACGCCCGGGCGGATGCTGCCGCTCACTTCGCCGGCCCTCAGTGCAGCGGACGGACCCAGGGCCGGGTGCCGGGTGGGAAGGGACCGACTCAGTGGCTCCATCAAAACGCCATTTGAGCTCAGGCTGGCCGGGAAGCGGTGAGCCCAGCCGTCTGGAACAAAAAACAAGCCGAGAAGTGTTGTTACTGTGGGTCACTCTGTGCCGCCTCCGCTGTTCAACCCCGGGGAGCAGGTGGCGCTCTGTGCCGGCCCCCAGGGTGCGGCTGGGCCTGTGCGTCTCCCCTCTCCGCGGGAGACGAAGCCAATCGAGAGGAGTCTCCTTCGCCACCGTCTGAACGCTGGGCCTCAGTCATCGACCCTTTTCTGTGCCTGCATGTGCGTGTTTCACGGTCCAAACCCAGACCGTGGCAGAGTTTTTCAAAAGCGATAGTGTGGGTCACAGTGACGGACAGTTGAGAAATCGGGGCAGGTCACTCCACAAACGGCCGTGGCTGCCGGCCCCTCCTCTGGGAATCCTGCTCAGCAAAGGACTGACTGCTGGTTCAGTGAAGACGATTTCAGAATCCAAAAATACTCATGTCCACCTCTGGAGGGACACACGCTGGGGACAGAGAGGCATTGGGTCCCTGAGAGCTTGGGAAAGTCTGACACGGGGAATGTCGAGACACTTAAAGTGAGTGGCCAGTGAACCAGGGCCGCAGATTTAGGGAGGGAGGATAAAATGGCGTTGCACGGCACTGCAACTGGGCTGCAGTCCTGCAGGGTGTTACCCTGGGGGCAGTGGTGACAGGGACTTGAGAGCTCTCTGCGTCCTTCCCTGCGCTTGCATGTGCTATAGAAACTGCAGTGCGAGAAGCGGTGTGCAGGGATGCGGGAAGAGAGCCGGAAGACACCTGGCCTGAGCATTGTCCACAGCAGGCAGGCCGGTGGGGCCGGTGGCTGTGACCTCTGGGGTCCCACGAAGGAGCAGCAGAGGGCTGAAGGAAGGCTGAGCAGGGCGGTGTTGCCGAAGAGCGAGCTCAACCACCAGGATGCGATCATGACCGTTAAAAGGAGTGTCTCCGGGGTGTGCTCCGCCGACACGGACACACACACCCGCGGTGCTGCGTCGGGACGGAATGGAGACCAGCAGCAGCTGCCCTCGCTGTTCGCGCCGGCTCGCACGTGGAATCCTGAGGCCCCCCGGGCGGCTTTCTTGCACCACAGTGAAAGCCGGAATCGGGCTTCTGAGCCGATCAAAAGTAACGGTGATGGTTGTCTTTGCGGCGTCTGGAGAAGCCCGCTGTTGGGTCGCGGTGCTAATCAAGTTTGACGTTAAACCGTGAAAATCAGAGCGGGGTGGGGTGGAAAGGCAGTCGCGATGGCCCCCCTGACCCGGTGACGTTCAGGGACGCCTCACGGCCCGGCCACGGGGCTTTGCTTCGCTCTGGGGTGTCTGGGATCTTCGATCTCATTTTCCTCTCCACGCTTGCCCGTGCCGACGGGGTGAGGGTGCTGGAGGGCTCCCGCGCCAGGCCCCCTCTGTGTTTGTACGAGAAGACCCCAAGAAGCAGGCACCTGCTCTTTCCGCGAGTCCGGCCTGAAAGGGGGCGGCCCACACCTGCCCCGCTCCAGTGGCTGTCCGCTGCAGTGGCCCACCTGGTTCAGTGTGTCCCCTGAGCGGGTCAAGGGAGCGTTCGGTGACCCCCGAGAAACCTCCGTCCTTCCCCGCAGACGGGCCGGGCCCACTTAGGGCTTCGGGAGGGCTCAGCTCACGGGTCCAACCTGAGGACGCGAGCAGTGAGCGGGGCTGTGAGAGTCGTCATTACGGTATTTATTAGTACGTTGTTGTAAGTGTAAAAGTGGGCTTTGCATTCATTTCATACAGAATTTTTATTCGTTTCCACAGCACTTCAGGGAAATGTACGAGCCAACCCGCTGAGAAACTATAATTAATAAAAGACTAAACTCAGTGAAAATACAAGTAAATAAATAATTACAAATATGGTAAATAATTAGGATTGCAATGGAAATTTCCATTCAAAGATGTTGACTTCTGTCAAGTTTGGGTTTTTCATTGTGGTTTTTTGTTTGTTTGTTTTTTAGGAGTAGAATTGAGTGATTCATCACTTCCATCCACACCCAGTGCTCATCACAAGTGCCCTCCTTAAGGCCCAACACCCATCACAACCATGATACCCCTTAATACCCAGCACCCCTCCACCCACCTCCCCTCCGGTCACCGCCACTGTGTTCTCTAGAGTTAAGAATGCATTCGATGGTCTCCCTCGCTTGTTTTTCCCCTGTGTTCATCTGTTTTGTGTCTTAAATTCCACACAGGAGTGAAATCATAGGATATTTCTCTTTCTCTGACTTATTTAGCTTAGCACTGTACTATCTAGTCCCACCCCTGCTGTTGCCAGTGGCAGATTTCATCATTTCTGATGGCTGAGACATGTTCCGATGTGCACACACACGTCTTCTTTATCCATTCATCAGTCAGTGGACATTTGGGCTCCCTACATAGTTTGGCTGTTGTCGGTAGTGCTGCTAAAAATATCAGGGTGCATGAGTCCCTTCAAATTAGTATTTTTTTAATCCTTTGGGTAAATACCTATAGTGCATTTCCTAGATCATAGGATCATTTTTAACTTTTTGAGGAACCCCCATACTGTTTCCAGAGTGGCTGCACCAGCTTCTGTTCCCAACAGTGTAGGAGGGCTCCCCTTTCTCGGTAGCCTGGCCAGCATCTGTCATTTCCTGTGCTGTTAATTTTAGGCATACTGGCAGGTATGAGGCGCTGTCTCATTGTGGTTTTGATTTTAATTTCCCTGATGATGAGTGATGTGGAGCATCTTTTCACATGTCTGTTGGCCATCTGGATGTCTTCTTTGGAGAAATGCCTGTTCATGTCTTCTGCCCATTTTTTATCTGGATTATTTGTTTTTTGGGTGTTGACTTGTATAAGTTCTTTATAGATTTTGGAGACTAACCCTTTATGAGATAGGTCATTTGCAAATATCTTCCCCATTCTATAGGCTGCCTTGTAGTTTTGATTATTTCCTCACTGTGCAGAAGCTTTTGATCTTGATGAAGTCCCAATGGTTTGTTTTTGCTTTTGCCTCCCTTGCCTCAGGAGACGTTGCTAGTAAAAAGTTGCTACAGCCGATGTCAAATTTATGCCTGTGTTCTGTTGTAGGATTTTGGTGGATTCCTGTCTCATCTTAGGTCTTTCATCCATTCTGAGCTTATTTTTGTGTATAAAAGTATAAGAGAATGGTCCAGTTTCCTTCCTCTGCATGTGGCTGTCCAGTCTTCCCAACAACATTTTTTGAAGAGACTCCTTTCCATTAGATCTTCTCTCTTACTTTGTCGAACTTCTTTCAGGTTTTAAAATGAATGATTGGGTGGTGCCTGGCTGACTCAGTTGTTAGAGCATGCAACTCTTGACCTCAAGGTTGAGTTCAAGCCCCACATTGGGTGCAGAGCCTACATTAAAAAACAAAAACAAAAACAAACCAAAAAAAAACCTGCATTAAAATTTTGGGGGGAAAAATGAATGATCAGATGCATTTCCAAATTAGTGATTTCCCAGTATTTTTAAATGCATTTATAAGGTTCAGTAAAGGAAACTTTACCTTGTGAAGATCTAACGGGGTATTAAATCATCCACTGATGAGCATCGTGATGTTAGACTAGTCTAGAAAAAGGAAATGGGTGTTAAACTTTAGAAATGGTCCCTTCTCTCAAAAGTTCAGAGCTGGAAGCATGCGGTGACTTGCACGGGGACAGGTGAAGTGGAGGCGTGTTTCCACACAAGGACAGTTGCCGGCGTGGGAAAGTGCACGTGTAGTTTGGGCACCAACACGGACAGCAACCCAGAAAGTGTCTGGTCCTCAAGAGAGTCATGAGCGCACCCGGGGTGGCTTGTGTCCCTGCCCTTGGCAGCGCCCGGCCGAGGATCAAGCAGGGCTCTTCTGAGGAGTTTCTGTTCGTAAACTTGTTTCTGAATTCCTGTATTGGAACTCACAAGGTCATTGGCGTATTTCTTCTCAGTCTGCCGTATACCTGCTGTGTGGAACGCTGTGCCCCAAGCAGGCCCCTGCGTCCTCCGGGGCCGCCTCCCCCGCGTCCCCCGCAAGCTCCCCGTTCCAGCTGCTGCCTAGTGTTTGGCTGGTGGCCCCTGCTCCCCAGTGTGACTAGGCGGCACTCCCCCGGTAACCAGGAACCGTAAGACTTTTCCCAGGTTGGGACCTTGTTACCCCGCCGTCTCCCCAAAGCCTGCCTGTCACTCTCCCTGCGATGGGCATTCCCCCGCCACCACGCTTCACAGGTACGCGTCGTAGGAAGGGAGGGAGGTTGGGTGCATCTTCGGTGTCTTTGAATGTCTACGAGGACAGCGTGTTTCCCCCAACATCGTCTTTTTGAGGGCTGGGGTCTCGTTTTGGGGATCTAACGGAATGATCTCCCTGGAAGGCGCCAGAGTGAGGGGCGAAGCTGGAAAGTCGAAGCCTCGGACTGACAGCGGGTACGATGGAGTCGTTAGTTCTCAGTCCGAGAACAGCGCGGTGGCGGGGCCAGGATTGCGTCCCTCCCAGGACCCCGGGTTCTGTTGCAGGCCAAGCTTGGTGCCTCCACTCATGTGGGCACAAAGGTCCCAGGAGGAAGGTTGGGAGAGAGGCTCCCCAGGCAGTGAGCCGTGCAGGGGCCCATGCCAGCCTGCAGGGAGCAGGAACGGCAGATAATGCCTGGCACTGTCGAGTGCCTACTGTATACCAAATGCTGCACACACACGTGCCATGGAGAGACATGGGAAAAACCGTGCAGAATTGAGATCCAGACCCTGTTCCCTAAAGGCCATTGGTTTACGAACCGATCAGTAAGGGGGAAGGACTCGGAACTGGTCACTGCAAGGCAGTGGGCTGCGCTCAGCATCACAACTGAAGGATCCCCAAGGCCTGAGCCATCACGGAGGAGGTCACGACCGCAGGCATGTGGAGTAACGGGTCCAGGCAGGGCTCCGGACAGGGAGAAGCGCAGAGGTCAGGGTTACGGCTGAAAGACTGTTACCTCTGACCTTTGCTTCCCGAGGACCCTCTTCTTCCCGTCTGCCGCAGAGGACGGATCCGTCGCTCTCTCTCCTTTTCCAAAGGCCTTTATTTCACTGGCGTGAAACACTGCGTGTTTCAAGGTTGGAAAGACCACCTGAAGTGTTACAAGTGCCGTGTTTCCTCTCACGCCGCTTCCTGCTGACTTTAAACGCCCCGTCAAGGGCAAGACTCGGACTAATTACGAGCTCGCGGTGGGCCGGCTTTCCAGAATAATCAGGAAGGGGCGTCTCTCCCTCTTTAGCCGCGCGAAGCAGGAACAGAGAGGCTGTGTGTGACCGAGGAGGCCACGCGTCACAGCACTGCGGTCAGGCCCTCCCGGTTTGCCTCCCCCTGCTTGCCTCCCGCCCCAGCATATGTCCGTGCGTGCGGCCACGGTTTCTCCCGACGCTAGCCAAGCAGAGTGCGGCTTTGAAGTTCAGGCTGTTGCTTTCTGAGGAGACCTGGGAGCGTGCATTTAGGGTTTACATGTTTGTTTGTTTTCATTTACCCTTGAGAACAGACGGACGCCCGATTCTTTGTGGGTGAGGCTTTGCAACAGCTCATCCTCCAGCCTTAATGGTGGTTCTGAATTCAGTTTCACTTTTAGCATTTTAGTTCAATAAGTCTGCTCCCAGAAATTCCTTTTCTTTGTTTTTTTAATGATTTTATTAGAGAAAGCGATGGAGCAGGAACCGGTGCGGCTGGGGCCACAGGGAGGGGCAGAGGCAGGCTCCCGCTCGACACGGGGCTCCATCCCAGGACCCCGGGATCACGACCTGAGCCTTAACGAGACGCTTCAGCGACTGAGCCCCGCAGGCGCCCCCGGATGTCCTCTTGGAGTTATGGACCGTTTTCCTGCCGCTGCTGGGACAGCTCCCTCGGACTGTGGTTGCAGACAGCACACAGTTGGGGTCCTGGAGCTCGTGCAGCCGAGCTGGGCTAACAGGGAGATGTGGCGGGGCTGCCTGCCCTCCGGAAGCCGGGGGCAGGATTGAGGTCTTGTTTCTTCAGCTTCCAGAGGCTCTTGCATTCCTGCCGCCGTGGGTCCTGCTGTCACGCGTCCTTGTCCGATTCCTATCCTCCTGCCTCCCTCTTGCGAGGACCCCCATGATGGCATCGGCCGCCGGGGGGAGCCAGGATGCTCTCCTCGCCTCAAGGTGCTTTGGGGATCACGCCCACAGAGTCTGTTTTCCACAGCAGGTGACCCAGTGACAGGTCCGGGGGATCAGGACGTGGACGTTTTTGGAGGCAGTTCTGCCTGCCTCGCTCTGTGGGTGTGTGTGCATATGGACGTGTATGGATTTATTCTATATTATACGTGTGTGTATTATAGATACGACAACAGTGCATGACTCTCGTACGTGAGAAAACAGTGGACAGGTTTGAAACGGTACCAGCGCGTGCATATCAGCGAGCTCGGGCTGCCGTAACAAAGTAGCACAGGCCTCGTGGCCAGAAGAACAAAGCGATTTCCGCGCAGGTCTGGGTGCTGGAAGGTCCGAGGTGGAGGTCGGCCGTGGTCTGCTGTGGGAGCGCTCTCCTTCTGGCTGGCCGCCGGCCGCTTCTCAGAATGTCCCGGCTCGGGCACGGAGGGACCGCGGTCTCTCGTTCTTCCTAGCGTGGCGCCAGCCCTGTCTGATGACAGCCGACCCACGGGACCCCACTGACCCTGCATTGCCTCCCCATGGGCCCTAGTTCCTCATACAGTCTCCCTGGGGATTCGGGCGTCCACGTAGGAGTCTGGGGAGAGAGCACTCTCTCCGTCCACGTAGACCGGTGGGTGCAGATGTTACAGTGGTGGCCTGGACGTCACCCAGCTGCATAGTCTCCGCACGTGCTTTGTTGTGGAATATGGCAACCGTGACACCTGCTCTCCCTTCCCCGAACGGGTCATTTCTGGGATAAAGGCAGACAGCTCTCTCTTGTCAAGAACTCTGAGCTGCTTTCTGAGGGTCCCTGGTTTTTTCCAGAATGGTTTCCGGAAAATGCTTGCCCACTTTGGAGAGAATCTGCCTGAGGGCATGAGGCAGCAGAAACATTGGTATTTTTCATGCTCTGCTCTTCTGTAAAGGGAAGGGAAAGAAAGGAGAAATAGCTACCTGGTGCAGAGAAATGGCTTTTCCTTACAGAGAGATCCAGGACAGCTCTGGGCAGGTGCCACCCACGGCAGGATTTAATAGCTCATAAGAGAAGAGGAAAACAGACTCCAGTTCAGAGATAAAGGATGGAAATTTAGGCTTCTTGGGTTGACTATTTACGAGTACTTGGGCACCAAAATGGTCTTACTTCTTACTGTGCTTAAACTCAGCAGATCATGGTATTTTGGTAAATATCATCCTATCATCGTAATAAAAAATAATTAAAAACCCAACGTACGGGATTGTCTGAATTTGGTGCTAACGTCCAGAAACAACATTGCGAACGTGGACAGCCCCCCCTGCCACTCACCGAGAGGCAGCTTTTGAAAAAGCTGGAAAACAGTGCAAGACAGATAACCAGGTTCTTTGCAATTCGACACTTATGTGCATGAATGTCACAGAATATATTTGATTAAAAGTTGGCCGTGCGAACCACCCTCTCGACCGTCTCCCCGTGAGTGATGCTTTCGGAGACGTGGATGCACATTGTCTTACAAGATCCAGGTGAGAAAAGAATGTTAAATGTCACTGCCATCTCTGTGAGGAGGGAGCATGATACCCTGTGACGGGGAGCAAGTGTGAGCTCGGTTTCTGTATTCTCTACCGTTCCTGTAGCGTGGCCTTTCCGGCGTGTGTCCAAACACACAGAGCTTGGAATGAGATTAATCCACTTAAATTCAATTTAAGTGAAAGTGACCTAACACTTTCAGCGGGCTGCCATGCTAGCGGGCATTTTGCTCTACGAGTAACATCTCGCAAACACGATGAAACCCAGAGTCTCCCTGTGTCTCTTGAATGTCATGAGGGTTGCTGACAGGCTATGTCAGTGAGCGCAGGGAAAATCTTGGACCTGTAATGGAAATGCTGGTTCCTTCCCCCCAAGAATTCTACAGAAGAAGCTCACAAGAGAATCGGGTTATGCCGTACGTAATTTCGTGGTGGTGATACCCAGCCTTGATGTATCGCCTCTTCTCCAACGTCTCTTTTATTCTCATTGCTTGAAACAGCTCACGCAGGCCCCGCTAATTTCAGGAGTATAAAGGGAGCCTTACTAATTGCAGTGATGTGCAGGTGAATTGCCTACCCCCCTACTCTAAGGAAAAGGAAACAGTGAGTCTCACTGGTTACACCGTCCAGTAAGCTTCTGGGACACACTATGTGTTGCAGGTGAAGTATAGTTCTTCTGTAGAGAATCTGGTATATTGACAATCTGCCGTATTTTAGGGGAGAAAATCACTGAAATCAACACCTACCGGGTTTTCAGTAATGCAACCCGGTAATTCAGATCTCTTCTAGACATCACGGAGCAGTAACACTTTCTGGCCTGGTAGGGTAGGCATCGTCTTGTAAAGTACAGATAAATTTTACCCTTGGACGTACACTGGCCCGTGGAAACGTCTTGCTTTCTGTGTTTGCCAGCCGTAATGCAGGGATCAGCGTACAAGACGCCTCCTGCCTATCGTAAAATACAGCGGTGGGTGGTTATTGGAAAACCCCGTCATTGGTTTGGTTAAAACAAGGAAACCCACAGAGAGGATAGTAAGAAATCACATGGTGGCCTCAAGTAAAAGACTTGGTTTCCCCTCCGTGTCCTTGGAAGTTAGCGACACCCGGCGCCGTGCTCCCTGTGGCGCGTGGAGGCCAGGGAGCGCCGCCGTCCGTGGTAGTGGTGATGATTCCACAGACGGATACTGAAGCCCAGACTCCCCGACGGGCGTCCAGTAAACCTCCGTCTCGCTCAGCTCAGCCGCGTGCTCTCGTCACTGCTTTGTGACCAACCCGAGCTTCCTCCTACCTCTGAAACTTCCCTCTCGGGTCCTCCTGCCCAGAGCCCTCCCTGCAGACACCTGGCTGACTTGGCCCTAATGTCCCCAGATCTGGGACCAAGTGTCCCTTTATCAAAGGGGACTGACCACACTCTGTGACACAGACTGCCCTCTTCTCTCCTAAGCTTCCTGTCCCTATGCAGTTCCTGATTTCTCTCTGCATCCCCCTAAAATTCCTAGTATTCCAGAGTGTGCTTCCTGTCAGGGCTAGGGGGGATAGGGTCTTTAAAGGGGTAGTTAAATTAAAACGAGGCCATGAGGGTAGATGCACACGACTAACGTCCTTCCAAGAAGCGATCGGGACACACAGAAAGACACCAGAACTGTGTGCCCACTGAGACAGGCCCTCGGGGGGCACAGAAGACATGCCCCCACCCAAACATAATGGGGTAATGAATGAGGCGGGACACTGGGCTGCCGACTTGCCGCGTGTTATGCTACCGGACTCTCGGGATAACTCCTGAGCATGACCATGGACCGTTTTATACGAGGAGCCAGGCGGAGATCTGCCCACGTTCCCAGAAACGACGAGTGGCCGAGCCAGGAAGGGAGCCAGCTTTACCTGAAATCTGCCACCTTCGATCTTGGCTGCGGTGCCCTGTTGCCTCTTGTTATGATCTGAAGGAAGACAGAATCGAACGTCGAAGGGCTTGGCCCCAGGGGGACGTGCGTTTGAGTCCCGGCTCTGCTTCCCAGCACATACGGACGTGTCGCCCCGCGTCCTACGTGCCTGCACGGGTGAGCCACGAAAAACCCCGGTGAAATCTGGATCGGGATTACCCTGGATCGGGATTACCCTGGATCGGGATTACCCTGGATCGGGATTACCCTGGATCAGGATTACCCTGGACCTGTAACTCAGGCTGGGGGGAACGGGTACCTGAACAATACCAAGTCCCTCAATCCGTAAACATGGTATCTGTCTCTACTTGGGTCTTCTCTAAATTCTTGCAGCATTTTTAGGTTGTTTCCTATGTAAAAGTTTTCGTATAATTAGATTTACTTCTTGGCGTCCGGTATGTTTGATGTTGCTCTGCATTATGTCTGCTTGCGTACTTATTTGTTTCCTGACATGTCCGCTTCAAGTCCACTGTGGTGTGTAGCACCTTCAGGTTCTCACATCCCGACAGGGCTCTCGGGCCTTGCCGCCGGCCGATCTTGTGCTATCGCCCAGCAGTCCGGCCACACGCCGTGCTGCTAGTTACTCGGAAGCCCCGACTGTAGCCGTTCCTTACCAGCTCTTCACAGCGTGCTGGCCTTTTCGTCACTGCCCTTTATTTCAGCTTTGTCTCTGCTGCTTCCTCTAAATGTGCTGTAGACACGAAATCGGAACGTCCGCCCCACCACGGCTTGGATGTGCCCTTGGGTCACGCTGATTTTTGCTGGCAGAACCTCGCTCCGTATCTGCTCGTTTGTACCCGTTCCCGAGGAAAAGTGTAGATCACAGCCTGGTCCTGAGTAAACGATCTTATGAACCCTCAACCAAATACAGTCAAGCGCTTCTTTGAAATCGTGCAATCCTTTCCCCAAGTCAGGGGTGCCTGGGGGGCTCGGTAGGTTAAGGCTCTGCCTGCGGCTCAGGTTGTGATCTGAGGGTCCTGGGATCGAGCTCCGCATCGGGCTCTCTGCTCAGCGGGGAGTCTGCGTCTCCCTCTCCTTCTCTATGTACTCCCCGTTCCTCAAATAAGTAAATAAAATCTTAAAAAAAAAAATACTTTTCCGAGTCATATAGTTTACGTGTGTCATTGCGTCACACAGACTACTCGTGGGAAGACCTCGTCTCCCCTAAGTGTCTTCCGACACCATGGGGTCCATCCTTGTATCCCTTGTAGTATGCAGCACAGTCTTGGCCTCACGAGTAATACTTAATAAATGTGTGTTGACTTTAATTTTAATAAGTGAAAATAGGAAACCATAATGTACTGTGCTATCTTTTTTCTTTGAGTTTTGTCAGCCCCGGAATCCTTAAAAAAAAAATCTTTTTTTTTTTTTAATTTATTTATTTGACAGAGAGATCACAAGTAGGCAGAGAGGCAGGCAGAGAGAGAGGAGGAAGCAGGCTCTCCGCGGAGCAGAGAGTCCGATGCTTGATCCCAGGACCCTGGGATCATGACCTCAGCCGAAGGCAGAGGCTTTAACCCACTGAGCCACCCAGGCGCCCCCCCCAAAATTCTTTTGAAGTGCTCAGATGCTAAAATGAAAAATAGGCAAAACTCCATTCTGGGCTGCTTGAGTATCATTGAAGAATTCCGAACCTTCCTTTTTTTAAAAGCATGTAATTTATGTGCATTATAAAACCCCCCTTTGTTTTCACAAGTCAACATCCTTAATGCGGTCTGTCAAAGTGCGTTCTCGCGAAATGGCTTTGATGAACGTGCAGCCCCGTCCCTTTCTTCTAAGGGGAAGAGAAGAGAGAAAAGAAAAAAAAAATTTCTGCAGCAGCAAAAAAGAAAGTAAACAGAACAGGTCTAGACTTTGCTGCATATTTTTACATCCCAGGTTGGAAATAATGGGGCGGAACATTCTCCTGAGCCAGGAGTCTACCTCAAAATTTGCAATTCAAAAGGTCTTTGTTTTGTAAGGGATAGGTAGTGCTGGGTTTCAGCTTGGGGCCCTGCGGTCTCCCCCGTTAACAGGTCCTCAGCCTGCACAGACTGGAGGGCATTGTAACCGTCCAGCTAGGAAGGTGGTCCTCAGCCTGCCTGGCCTGGCACGGGGAGGTGGTGTGCACGCACCTCCCCCACACACCTGCACCCCGAGAGCTCACCCGTTAAGACTTCAAGCACTGGGTCTCGGTGGCCTGTGAAATGACTCACACACACACACACACACACACTTAGGGACAATTACTTGTCTCTAGACAAGTTCAATTACTTGAACTCTAGAATGCCCTTCCCTTCCATTCTGTCAGTCCAGTCTCTCTGCAAAACATGGTCAGGGGCGGAGGGAGGTCCTCTCTGTGGGATCTCCGTATTTCACTTGATTCCTAACCGGTGTCTCCTTGGGCACAAATAAGAAAAGGAGGTTTATGAAAGGAGCTACCACCGTCCTAGGTAACACAGTGTCAAATAAAGAAAATTCATCAGTGACTGTGTCGTTGTGTGGACACATATGGTCGCCACGATGTTCTTCTTCATCCCTGGATGTCCGTGTGGGCCTGACCTCTTTTGTTCACCGCCTTTCGGCAGCGTGAAACGGGCCCTTCCAGGAAAGCACCTGTCACAATGCCCTTGCTCTGGGCCTGAAACACATGGCTCAGGATTTCCTCCAAAAGCTTCGGATGTTGCAGCAGACTGGTGCCCTCAGTGTCCCAAGGAATCAGGGTGGGGAAAGGCTAGCAACCCGGGACACGGGCTGGTGGATGGAGCACAAGGCCACAGCCTTTTCGGGTGGTCCTGGAAACCCCACAGGTGACAGCACCGGGCATGCCCCTCCCATGCTGATGCTCGGATGGCTTCTGGATTGTCTTTCTGCATCCTCAGTCTCTCCAGAAGAAAGCCACACCCTTGCATTGGCGATGCAAGACTTTGCAGAATGCTGGGGGAGAAGTGAAAAGCAGACAAAGAGGGTCTGACTTTCAGGACTTAGTTTGGTCAAGACTTGGGGTATGCTGTCCCCTCCTAGCGCTTCTGCCCGTGCAGGGACTGTCGGTGAGCCTGGTCCCGACTCCGGAGCATACCCTCTCCTTCCACGTACGCCACGTGACCAGCCCCACCCCTGCACCCCACCCACCCCCGCTGACTCCTTCCCACGCAGAACAGCACCTCCTCTTTGAATCCAGGTGACCCTCTACCACGATGGCGCCAGGCTCACATCAGGGCAGAAGGACGCTTCCCAGCGCTTCGCCCTTTCCCGAAAGCAGTTCTGGGACTATTTCCTAGGAACCCCTTCTCTGGAGGTGGTGAGGCCCAGAAGATATGTGACACAAGTCGGTTGTTGAATTAAGGCAATGATGTGCGTTTCTTTTTCAGATGATGATGCTCTTTCTCCCTATGGTTATAAAAGCCATGATGATGAAAGATGTTCAGTTCCGGTGTTTCGTGGTCTTAGTCCAGGTGTGTGTGTCCCAGTGCAAACCGTTATTTCCACACGCGAAGACTTGAGGGAGATGTGCGGAGGGTAAGGGTCTGGGCTGCGCCACATGCAGTGGTTAAAGACTGCGGGACCCACAGCTTTGCTCTCTGGAAAGCCCGCAGAGGCCATGCCAAAATCTCTAAGGGCGGGAGCCCCGCCTGTGTTGTTCAGCATCCTCTCTGTAGAATCCTGTGTGCGGAGTGAGCTTTTTCTCTTAAGTATCTGGTCGATACTCAATGAGCAAACGGGCCAGTGTGGATCAGTAGAGAGCCAGTTCTGGTGCTGTGAGGAAATCCGTCTGTCGGGACCAGAAGCAGAGGCCCCCACGGCACGGTGTGGCGCGAGGCAGGCCTTCCGCGGAGGGAGGGGCTCCCTGTCCCCCACGGACCTTGAGACATGCAGATCTAAGGGCAGAAATGAGAGTCAGGAGAAGGAACATTTGACGGGGTTGAGCGTCAGAGGGGATTCCTTCCCCCATTCGGCTTCATGGACGATTCAGTTCCGGGGACAGAACTCTCACGGGTCTTCTTGGAGGTGACATGAGCTATTCCTGACAGTTGGCTTCCCGTGACCACTCTGATGAGTGAAGATCAGCTGGGCCAGTGTTGCCACATATCCAAACTAGTTCAGTCTTCAGAAAACCGAGGCTTGGGCACTCTGTGTTCCTTGTTGCATGACCCTGAGCCCCCCCTAGACCGACTAAAATCTGTCTGTTCTTGGGTCCTGTCCAGCTTGTTACTGAATACCTCTTTGGTCATCGGAGTCTCATTGTCCTTACTTAGATGCAGGCTCCTGAAGGCCAGGAGCCATGGCTTGTTTGTTTGTTTTTTTTTTTCTTAAAGAATTTATGTATTTATTTAAGAGGGAGAGAGAGAGAGGGAGAGGCAGAGAGAACGAGCAGGGGAGGAGGGTCAGAGAGAGAGGGGGAAGGAGACTCCCCGTTGAGCAAGGAGCTTGATGCAGGATTCGATCCCAGGACCCCGAGATCATGACCTGAGCCGAAGGCAGACACTTAACCAACTGAGCCCCCAGGACCCCCGTGGTTTATTCTTTATGGTTCACAGCGCCTAATGTAGATAGAGCTTGTCCTAGGACCTAGTCGTATACATGTGTTTTGCTTTCCTTGTTCAGGTTCTATAGTTCGCTGTGGGTCCCCACCTCAAGCACATGAAGCCACGGGAGACGTCCCGCAGCTCTCGCTATGTCTCAGCACGTCCGCCGTGGACGGGAGGTCCCTGATCCCCGTTTGCGGACAGCTGTATGTGTTACCAGGGCACAGCCGGACTCCAGCTCGACCCGTCATCGGGACAGTTCCGGGACATCTCCGTTCTCAGCGGCGTGTTACGGTCTCGCTAGGTGTCCGGGTCCAGGGTACCCGCAGAGCGGTGTCATAGCTGCCCGGCAGGGTCGTGAGGGAAGCCGGGAACGCTGTGCTTCTCGTCGCTGCCGGACTCTGCGGACGGTGCCCCGGGTCCACAGCCCTGGTATGAGCTTGGGCAGCGCCTACCTTATTCGACATCAGGCCAAGTGGAGCTAATATTTACCTTCTTCAAGTTGTGCCCCTTACCTGTGCACATGCTTACCTGTCACCAGTATTTGCAACAGGCTTGAAGTTCCTGGGATTCCTGTGCAAACTGCAAGTATAGGAAAGGCTGGTTGGAGCAGGGTGAACTCGAGGGCTGTGCCACTGGGCAGCGTGGGGACATTTCAGAGGCACCGCGCGAGGAGCCCCTGGCTAAGGTGGTCTGTAAGCTGCTCTGAATTCCCTTTGACATCCGTTTGCTGGGGATCGGGTTCCATAACGAGACTCGGATTTCAGGAGGTCTCAGGTCCTGTGATTAAGAGAACAGAGTGAGATTAGATTTCTTCTTAAGGTTTTATTTATTTATTTGAGAAAGAGAGAGCAGGGGGAGACGGTGCAGGGAGAGGGAGAAGCAGGCTCCCCGCTGAGCAGAGAGCCCAACGCGGGGCTCGATTCCAGGACCCCAGGATCGTGACCTGAGCCAAAGGCGATGCTTAACCCACTGAACCACCCAGGTGCCTCGGAGGTTATGTTCAGTAGTGCTCCCAGTTTACAGAGTCATGATTCACCTGTGAACAGTGAAAAACCCTAAGCCTTATCTGCTTTGGAATAGAAAACATTCATTCTTATCTCAGAGTAACAAGTCCCCTTCTCAACCCCGTGATTTCAGGAAATAAGCTGAATTTTTCTCTTTTCACAGAATATCCGACACCAACATGTGACCTTAGCAAATGCAGCGTAGCCAATATTCGACTCTGCTATGTCCCTCAAACCTAAGGATACATTATTGTAATTATTCTGTTTAAAAAGCTTCTTTTCCCAGCACTGAGATGTAAGCGGTGCTCTCGTGTGGAGTAAACACAGGCTCACAAACGTTATCTTCTCCTGCGTATTTTGCTGCCTCATACAGTGATTCATGTGCGATTAAGTGTGGGTTTGAGTAAATGGTCATCATAAACAATATATTATTTTGTAGATTTTTATCAAACGCCCCACATCGTTTTAGTTACTCGTAAACACTAAACACTTAGTTTTAGTCCCATGGAAACATTTCCCTGTTAGACTCTGGCAAGTGTCAGAGCTTTCCAAGGGACGGTGGACACCATGATTTCATTCGAATCCGGTTTTATTTGTTACTGTAAAATACTACAGTCGAGGGGCACCTGGCTGCCTCTGTTGGAAGAGCATGACACGGTTGATCTCAGGGTCGTGAATGCCAACCCCACACTGGGTGTAGACATTGCTAAAACGACAAAACAAAACAAATAAACTTAAAAATAACATAAAATATTACAATCAAGAGGCGAGTATACAAAAAACAAGATTTGGGCAGTAGTTGTATTCTTGTATAAATAAGATTAGACACCAAAAGTGTAAGTGGATTGTACGGAAATATATATGACTTTCCTTATGTACGCATTATGTAGTATGTAATATTACATATTTATTATGTGTGTGTGTGTGTATGTGTGTATGGTGATATATGATGTCATCTATTAATTTATTTCAGGGAACCACCAAAACAGAGACAATCGAAGAGCAATGACTCTCAGAAGGCAAGATGGTTATCGTAAGAAGCCAGCTCTGTCTCTGTCTCCGCCCCCTCGCTGAAGGATCGGGAGGCCGACATTTCCAATGGACGTGAGTGCATCTGCAAAGGTCATACTCTCTGTGATTGTGGCTCTCTTGCTGCAGGCTTCGTCCTTGGATTCTCAGCCACATCCCTCACACTGGATGCAAGGAAACGTTCTACAGCGTGTTGGTGAGCCTGTGACCGCCTCTCCCGGAGTATGAGTTGACGAGGAAGAGAAAGAAGGAAGATTAATAGAAACCAGGTTCTCGTGGTTGCCAACCAGTGTTGGGACTTCATTTAAACCCAGAGAAAGGGGCTTCCTAACAGTAATCATAAAAATGCTGACCTTTAAACAGGAATATCCAAAAAAGTAAATGCAAGTTTCGAAGGCTTGAATCAGTGCAGTCCCGAGAACGGCTGAAATGGCCACTGACCGTGGAAAGCTACTGGTTCTCATGCTTCCAGACACTGGGGCTAAATTACCACTTGGCACTTTAAATTATTGTTCAGAAAGGTAGCTGCAAAGAATTGCCTGGTGATTTGTTTTTGTTCTGTTGGGTTTTTGTTTTTGGATAGTCATTTCGCCTTAAAATTAGGGAATGTGGTCAGCGAGAAACACTTTTTTAGATACAACAGTTTGATGAATGACTGAGATAGGAATGAGTCATCTTCGCTCTGTTTTCCTTTTCTCCCTCAGCCCCACAATGTGGTGCGTGTCAGGAGGTTATTGGTCCTAGTCTGCCTCTGCCTCTGCCCGGGGCCGTTCTGAATGATGATCCTGTGCTACTGCCTTCGTCTGTTAGGGCGGCTCCCAGAGAAGTCCACAGACTGGGCGGCTTGTAAACAACGGACATTTCTTTCCCACAGGCTGGAGGCCAATGTTCCAGATGGTGACACTGGCATACTGAGTATCTGGTGAAGGCCAGCTCCCTGGGTCAAGGACAGCCGTCTTCCCCTGGTGTCCTCGCACGGAGGAAGGTACGAGGGAGCTCTCTGGGGTCTCCTTGAGAAGGGTAGTAATCCCATTGACGAGGGTACGGCCCCCGACACAGTCATCTCCCAGAGGACCTCGTCTCTAACACTAGGGCTTACAGTTTCAACACATGATGGGGCAGGGCAGGTGGCAGGAACACTTGCAGATGGGGTCTTGGAAAACCAATCCTAGGAGTTATCCGTTACCATGCTGGCAGGCATAGACACACTGTGAGACGGACAGCATGGAGAATCGATGTCAACACGACGGGGAGAGTGAGCGTCGGTCTGTGTTACATGAATCATCCCCCCAGGTACAGACCAGGAGAGTTCCAAGGCCAGGATGAAATCGGTGATCTCAGATAAAAGAGATTGGCTCCATCCCTTTTGGTGTTTCGGATGATAAGGAACACAGGAAGGCATTCATCCAGAAAAAGTGTTACGAACACCCATTCGTGAGAAGCAAACTATTGAGGGTTATTGGCTCCTTAAAATAACAGATACAAAGGTAGTCATAGAGAAAGGGATTTAAAAACTGTGCGTGGTTGATTGCCTGGGAAAATGCCGCTTAACGTTTTTTCCTCAGCATGAGAACGGAACAGCTGTTGTCAACCGTGAGCTTTCATTAACTCGCCATTCGCTTAGCCTTTTTACCATGAGTATGTGCCAAGCAGTTACTATGTACCAAGGAGGAAGCATTGGGGAGAAGAGAGTGAGCAAAACCAAAAATCCAAACAAATGTCCCATTTTCTGCATCATGGAATGTATAGCCTCTTGGTCAATCAAAGGTTAAGCAAATGATTTTTAAAATGTAAATTATGTATCCATTATGTGACAAGATGGAGTAATTTGGGGGGCATGCTTTTGGGAATCAATAAATCATGTTCTGTGGGAGTAACGTTGATCGGAGATCAGACAGAGTCAAGTGAAGATTTCTATGTCAAGACAAAGTCATCTAAGGCAGTGCCTCAAAGACTCTTGATCCTAGGAAATGTAGCCCTATGGTGCTGTGCTTAGTCACCTCTGGGACTAAGATCTCAGTACCCATCATATCACATTTTCTCTGCTGATTGACTTAAGAAAAACTTTAAGGTGGTTTAATAATTTGCAGTATGTTTGACTTACATTGGGGGATTTCATTCAGTTTTCTTCTCTATGGATGTCATTTATATACATGTGTTTGTCATTTGACTTAAGTAGATTATTATTTAATCAAACTCAATTAACCCCAAAATAGCTCTCATTTTATGTTATTTAAACCTATCCTGTTAAAATAGCACCAGAAAATGTGTACGATGCAAGAACATCACAATTCCGTATGACTCTGACCTCTTGAAACACATTTTAGAAAAAATGCTGAGAAATGTGTCATAGCTGGGGTTTTTTGCCCCCTGACAAGAACAAAGACAGATATATCTAGAGATTTATTAGCAAAACATGCTTTTGTGGCAAAATTATCAGGAGTCTAACCCTTGAGATTTACAGAAAGCAAAACAAAACAGGAAAAAAATCTTCTTGGTTAACCCTATCATTCACGAGATAAAGCATTTGAGAAAACAAAGTACAGCACTAGAGATTTTGGCACTAGTTCACATATCGGATGTCTAGGGGACTTTAGGGAAAGGAGTTACAGGTCTACATCAGAAATAAAAAATAAATTTGCATGATAAAAACTAAAATTCCTAAGAAGAAAAGTTTTAAATTCTGTGTTTGATCCATATAGCCTTACAAATGGTAAGCTTAGTGGAATTTGAAAAGTAAAAAACAAAGGACTGATATGTTAATCTGCCACATGCGTTTTAGCTACAAGGAACTGTTTAAGACTAGAGAATGAAGGGGAAGCAAGGTCCTAATTTTCTTGGTTCTGGACTGACATTTTCCGTGTACGTAATTATTTTTTGGTCTGCTGGAAGTTTACTGTCAGCTAACATTAAAGTGATCATGCGATGGACTGGGCAAAACCAGGGAGGCAAGCATCTCGTTGGTATTTCTTCTTATTCACATCGTGTCTGTGTCCAAATGCGCTGTAATCATGTCAAAAAGTCAGTAGCTGTAGGTGACTGTGTGAGTGGCAACCGTGTATCCAGAGCACTTTTCTAGGAAGCCAGTTGATTTCCCCTTAGACAGAAATGAAGGCAAGTCCCATGAGGGACCAAAGCAGGGGCATAGTTTACTTCTGTGTCGTCTGCCTGAGCAGCTTCCCATCCTGCCCAGCTCCGGCTCAGGGGGGATTTCAGCCCTGCCCACGCTTGAGATTTGGAATGTGTCTTGCTGCAGGTACCGTAAGGGTCTGCAGTGATCCATCCAGCGGACTCCTGTCCCGGGACGCAGATGGCCACCAGCCGCCCTGCTGTGAACGGGGCCTTCTGCTCCGAACCCGTCAGTGATGGGATGGAGCACAGCCCTGCCTCTCTCCGGTCACTGGGCCATCCAGCTCTCCTGGCCTTCCCAGTCAGTTCCTTCACTGTGAACAGTTCCCTTAGGATCATCTCTGTAAGAACCTGGGAGCCCTCGAGTTTTCAGGGAAGGAAGCCCCAGACGCTTCTGCATGTGGGTTTGTAGGGGATGGAAGACTGAGCTCATTTGGTGACTGGGTCTCTTGGAGTCAGTGTCTTTGCCGGCACAACTTCCAGAACGTTGGCTCTGGGAAGGGCCTTGTGGCCACAGTTCCTGAAGCCCCGGGATCTCTGGGAACAGTTTCTAGCACAGCCCTTCCAGGCAGGGAGAGGCAGCGCTGGCAGAGCCGTGAAGGCTGTTGGCGGCGGCGCCCCGACTGTCTGCCAGACAGGCGGATGGAGTATGTCGAAACCTTCATGGACTCCGTGTGGACACAGATTAAGGTCTAATTTTGCTTCATTTTATGTTATCAAATCTCAAGTTGTGTCAGCACAGTCCTTGTATAACTTCTCACGGGGTGAGTTACAACACAAAAATGTGTTGAAAACGCTCCAGCAGGGGCGCCTGGGTGGCTCAGTGGGTTAAGCCTCTGCCTTCGGCTCAGGTCATGATCTCGGGGTCCTGGGATCGAGCCCCGCATCGGGCTCTCTGCTCAGCGGGGAGCCTGCTTCCTCCTCTCTCTCTGCCTGCCTCTCTGCCTGCTTGTGATCTCTCTCTGTCAGATAAATAAATAAAATCTTAAAAAAGAAGGAGAAAAAGAAAGAAGGAAGGAAGAAGGAAGGAAGGAAGGAAGGAAGGAAGGAAAAAAAAGAAAGAAAGAACACGCGGCCGCGGACCTGTGTGGATGCTACGCTTGCGGCAGGTTTCCCCGCAGCTCCCTCTCGGTCATGCGTCTTAACGGTGTCGCGGGGTCACGTCTCCCTAACCGGGCTGCAGTGCGAGCAGAGACGAGTCACAGCCCGGAGGCCTTCGACCCGGCGGTTCCTGGTGGGCGCAGGAGCACCTGCCACGCCGAGGGAGCAGGTTACCGTGGCCGTGAGACCCCCGGGCACCAGCGGCTGCGTCTCAGACACGTGCGCGCTTCGCGCCGCTCCGGACTGGCCGTCGCCGGAGCTGGATGTGGCGTCCGACCCCTGGTTTTCCGGGAGCGGACGTGCCCTTCTCTTGGGCCGCAAGAGGCCCCGGGGAGCGAGTCAGCCGCGGGCGAGGAGGCGCGCGGCGCAGATTCGGGCCCGTACAGCGCGGTTGCGCGAGCGCGGGAGCCGGCGGCGCTGTCGCGTCTCCTTCCGCGCGTGGGGCCGCCCAGAGGGCACGGGCAAGAAGAGAAGTCCCGCAGGGACACCCGCTTTTATCACGTTGGTCTCCCCAGGGTCTGTACTTGGCGCCGGAGGGAAAGCGGGTCCGGCTGCGGGCGAGGCTTGCGGCCGTTTCCCCGGGGACGGGGAGGACGGGG